>WWET01003171.1:134075-156292 GCA_011038615.1 Limnodynastes dumerilii | reverse complement strand
CTTGTTGGAAACGTGATGGCAGAAGTGGCGTGCTTGTAAGTACGCCCAAAAATCTCTTTGTTGGAGACCATAAGTCTCAGATAGCTCATGGAAAGGCAGGAGGGCCCCCCGCCCCAACATCTGGTGGACCCTGGAGAGCCCAGCAGCAGCCCACCTGGAGAATAGGCTGTGTGTGAGACCTGGGGGAAAATCTGGGTTGTGCGTGAGAGGTGTAAGGGGTGAAACAGGAGAAGAAAACTCGCACCGCGTGCGAAGTTGTCGCCAACACCGAAGGGTGGGGCCCAGTGTGGGATGATTTATTTGTGGGATAACCCGTAGCCAGGGAATGATGTGTAGTGGAGATTGGGTGAAACAGTTTTCTAAGATGACCCATTGGCGAGTATCACTGAACCGAGACCACTCCAAGATCCTTGACAGCATTACTGCCCAGTAGTAACCCTTAATAAAAGGGAGTTGAAGGCCTCCATTATCCTTGTTTCGGAAAAGCGTGGTTTGGGGGCATCTAGGTCGCTTGTTGTTCCAGACAAACTTCCCGATTTCATGTTGGACCGCCTTGAAGTATGAATTTGGAATTGTAATGGGGAGTGTCTGGAGGAGATATAGGAGTTTTGGTAAGATAGACATTTTAACTACATTAATGCGGCCCATCCAGGAGAAATCCTTCCCCGACCAACGGGAGAACTCCTGCCGGATTGTATTCAAAAGCGGGGGAAAGTTAGCCTGAAACAGCGCCGAGGTAGATTTAGTAAGGGTGACACCTAGGTATTTCAGATGGGTTGGGTGCCAGCAGAAGGGAAAGCCTGCTTGAAGGGAATGGGTGGTAGTAGCCGACAGATTTAACCCCAGAGCTACCGACTTGTCAAAATCGATTTTTAGGTTGGATAATTTAGCGAGACATTGATTTTTAGGTTGGATAATTTCCCGTAGCGAGACAGCTCCTCCATCAGATTAGGAAGTGAAATTAAAGGAGAGGTAAGAGTTGCAAGAAGGTCGTCCGCGAAAAGAGCTAGCTTGAATTCTACCCCCCGCACATTCACTCCTTGAATACTAGTGTTCTGTCGTATCGATTGGGCCAGAGCCTCCATACAGAGTACAAAGATAAGTGGGGAGAGGGGGCAGCCCTGGCGGGTTCCATTGCTAATCTGGAAGGGGTCTGAGAGGCCTCCGTTTATCCTGATCCGGGCGGAAGGTGTTCTATATAAAGCTAAGATCCGGTGTAAACAGAGTGGGCCCAGTCCCATATGCTCTAAAACCCCTTTGAGAAAACCCGAGTCCACCCTGTCGAAAGCCTTCTCCGCCTCCGTGGACAAGAGGAGGGTCTCGGGACTTTGTGTAGTGACTTGGTGAATAAGACTAATGAGCTTGGTGGTGCTGTCCCGGGCCTCCCGACCCGGGACAAACCCCACCTGGTCATTGTGGATAATCCCCGGCAAGAACTGCTGGAGCCTGTTGGCCAACAGTTTAGCATATAGCTTGAGGTCAACATTTAGTAGCGAAATAGGCCTATAGCTAGCGCAAAGGGAGGCGTCTTTCCCCTCTTTAGGGATGACTGTAATGTGGGCGGATAATGAGTCTGAAGAGAAGTGGGCTGTAGGCGAGACTTGGTTGTATGCCGCCAGCATCATAGGGGTCAATTTGTCCTTAAGCACTTTATAATAAGAGATGGGGAAGCCGTCCGGGCCGGGGCTCTTCCCATTGGGGGAGGATTTGATGGCCATATCCAACTCCTGTACTGTGAAAGGAGATTCCAAGTTGGCTCTGGCCTCCTGGGAAAGTGTGGGGAAGTCGCACTTAATGAGGTAGTCGCGGACGCTGGGGGCCTTGTCCAGGGCAGACTGGGGCAACGAGTTTCTCAGATTGTAGAGGGTAGAGTAATAGTTGTGGAAGGTGGCGGCAATTGCTGCGTCAACGTGGTGTACCCGCCCATTGCTGTCCTTTATTGAGGGGATATACGTCCTGGCCTGCTCCACCCGCAGTGCTCTAGCTAGCATGCGGCTAGGTTTATTGCCCCACTGGTAGTACTTCGTCTTACACCTTTGGACCGCCATCCTCGTCTGAAAGTTAAAGAGCTCGCCTAATGCTCGCCGGGTATCCGCCAGTTCATCGAGGGTGGCCCTGGAGAGGGTTTGTTTATGGAGGGATTCCAGGGTCGAGATCTTCTGGAGGAGCCTGTCCCACTGGGTATCTCGCTGCTTTTTAAGGTATGAGCACAAACGGATGCAGTGACCCCGGATCACACATTTGTGTGCTTCCCATAGGGATATCTTGGAGATATCGCCCACATCATTCAGTGAGATGTAATCTGCCAAGGCCTGTTCAAGCTGTGTGCGGGTGTCTAAGTTATTTAGGAGCGACTCATTGAGCCGCCAAGTCCACGCCTTCTGGGCCTGACGGTGGAGATTAATAGTTAAAGTGATGGGTGCGTGGTCGGACCAAGTGATACTGCCAATTCGGGAGTCCAGGAGATTATGTAGGTAAGAATGATCTAGAAGAAAGTAATCTAATCTGGAGTACTGTTGGTGTACATGAGAGTAGAACGTGTAGTCAGTGTCTGTGGGGTGCATAAGTCTCCAGGTATCCACCAGACGGCAGGCATGAAGAGATCTCTTTACCCTTCTTGCATCACGGAGGGAAGTGGAGGGTGCCCCGGATGTTGAATCCACCCTTGGGTCCAATGTCCAATTGAGGTCCCCTCCAACAAGTAGAACTCCTTCCCGATGGGATTCCACCTCCTCGAGGGTTCTGGCCAAGAAAGCAGGTTGGTTAGTGTTCGGGACATACAAGTTAACAAATGTAAACTGCTGGTCGAAGATCTTCCCCTTCACCAACACCCCCGCCCATCCCCAAACGCATGCGATGCAAGGGCAGATACCTGAATGCGGTTGGAGAACAAAATGGCCACCCCTCTAGCTTTGGATTTGGAGAAATTGTTGCAAAAGACTACAGGGGAGTGACGGTTGCTCAGGGTTGGGGGGTTGGGACCTCTAAAGTGTGTCTCTTGGACAAAAGCAATGTCTATTTTCCCTTGGCGAAGAGTGCGGAAAAGATTTGCCCGTTTCTCGGGGATGTTTAAGCCCTTTGCGTTTATGGATAGGAGGTTAAGTTTGGTAGTTATAGGGACCGCCATAGAGTCGGGAGTGACAAGCGGAACTAATGGCGAACTACAGGAAGACCAAGTGATTTCGTAGAACCATGACCTAAAAGGGGAGGAAAAACGAGGGTGGGGTTGGGTAGACAAGTTTGACAAAAATGACATAATTAACAGAAATGTATTTGAAGGGAACATGAATATAACCAATACAAAGAGCCAGGCTGAGCCTGGGCAATTAAGCCGTACCGGGGGTGCAGTGAGTATCCGCATTTACGGAGGTGTCATGCACCACAGATTCCAACCAGTTGAGGTACGGGCAAAAAACAGGGGTACTAACAGAACATGCATCAACAAAGTAAAACATTAAATTGCATCAGAAATGGTGGTTAACTAGTGGGAACTAATCTGACCTAATCTCTCAAATATCAGAGTAAACCGTGTCATCCGCTAGGCTAACTTGAGGAGGGGAGGGGAAGCTGTGATAGTCCCCCTTGCATCAAGGGGGATAAAGGTGAAGGAGGGGACCCGTGGGCTATTAATCACCCTAACCCTGGGGATACAGGTTTAAATCAAAAATGGAGCTGGAACGCCACATATACTTAGGCAAAGAGGGTCCAAAATCATCAGGTGCCGTTAGAGTCCGCTGCCATGTCTCTGGGCCTGGTGCCTCGACGCCGTCTCCGGGCGGTCTGCCAGTCGTCTCGAGGAAGCGTGTTGGAAGAGGAGGCCGCATATACCGATCTGTTCCAGTCCGGCAGGGTTATCTGGGGTAAAACCAGCGAAGTACAAAACTGAGCCAGGTCCGGAGGGTTCTGGAGGTTTGCAGTCTTGCCGCCATGGGAGGCATGGAGGCTGAGAGGAAAACCCCATCGGTATTTGATTTGCCTCTGACGTAGTTCGTCGGTAAGGGGCTTGAGCAGGCGACGTTGCGCGAGGGTGCGCCATGAGAGGTCCTGGAAGATGAAGATCCGATTGCCTTGGAACTCCACAGTCCCCCGTTGCCGGGCTTACGAGAGTATAGCCTCCTTAACGGAGTAATAATGCAGCCGGCAGATGATGTCCCTTGGGGGGTCCATTGGGGGACGCCTGGGGCCGAGGGCTCGGTGAGCACGGTCGAACTCGATGACAGCATTTGGGTCAGCCTCCAGGAGGTCATTGAAGATGGCTGTCAGAGCATCAGTTATCCCAGGCGGGGGAATCTCCTCTGGAACCCCACGAACCCGCAGGTTATTTCGGCGTCCCCGGTTATCGAGGTCCTCAAGGTGTATCTGGACCTCACGAAGCTCTGTGGTGCAAGCCTCCAGGGAATTCCTTAGTTGCGCGACGACATTTGCCTGCTCCTCATGGGCTTCCTCCAAGCCGGAAACCCTTGTAGAGATTCCGGTGACATCAGAACGCAGAGAGCTCAGTTGGGTCTGAAGCTCACCTCGGAGGCCCTGTTCATGTATTTCTTGGTGGGCATAGAAACCAGGCGTCGCAGTATCTCGTTCAGGGCTGCCGTGTGAGATGCCTGGGGAGCTGGATCCGGGAGATTGGGGGCAGGATCCACCATTTCTGATTCCGAGATTGAGGAAGAGGATTGAGCTGCTGGCGACGCCGGTCTGCTCTGGGAGGCGATGAAGTGTTGGATGTTTGGTTGAGACAGGCGTGTTTTAGATTTTGGCGTTTTCATCACGGGTGCACTTTTCTTCCCCATCAGGAAGGAGGCTTGCCAGATTGCGAAGTTAACGCCCCCTAGCGATGATTACCGTGTGCTAGTGATGCATGAAGCTGCATTTCCCCTTGAAATGGTCAGGACATTCTTAGCAGTCAGCAGCGAAGCATTGCCTCAGGGCAGTGGGCCCCCCCAGCAATAGGAGAGCGTGGACTTGAGAGAGAACAAGAAACAGTCTGTGCAATCACATTGCAATGTGCGGGCAGAGTGCACTGTTGTTTGATAAGGCCACCACTGGGTGGCGACAGTACTGAGATCTTGTGCCTTTGTGAGGTCTGAGAGCACAGAAAAGCCCTGCAGTCACCGTCCAGGTAACCAGACTATAATGAGAAGTTTAGGAGCAAAGAGTCTGGAAGTCCAAGCAGGGTGTCAGATGGGTAGACAGAGTGCTGTAGGGTCAGCTGGTAGGGAATGTGCAGATAGTGTCCAGGAGGAGTGGGAGGAATCCAGGGGGAGCTGCCTGTCAGAGTGGCTCAGCACTCACCAGCCAGGAGAGTTTCCGTGGGGAAAATGGAGGTTTTGCGGCGAAGTCGGTCCCGGTGGGTGGTAACTGAGGCCGCGTGTGTCGGAAGGCCACAGGAGGCCTGCGGCGGCCCGCGTCCTCCGGCGGCAGCTCCGGCAACCATAGACCGTAGCTGGAGTGGTCCGCGCTCTCTAGGGGGTCTGGTTGAGGGGTCCCAAGTGACAAGGGACCACAGGGAGGGCAAAAAGCACTACTTGGTACGGTGGTTTGGAGGAGCTCAGGGAGCAGACGTCTTCTCTCTCCAACGGCTCACGTGATCCAACCCCACCATTTCTTACATATTGATTGTGTAGCAGAACTGTGAGTATTGTACTGCTGTACAAATGGTACCCATGGTATAAGGTTGGTTTTTAATCTAGGCTGGAGAGTGTTCTCTCTAGGTATGGCAGCTACTTTGTCCTTGATTGCCAGCAGTTTACTCCTCAAATATCCCCTCTGACAAAATTTGTCCACCATTTTATTAATTTGTTCCTCCCAGTGATCAGGGTCAGATACAATGCGATGTACCCTGATCATCTGGGAGTATGGCAAGCCATACTTTAGAGCAGGAGGATGGAACGAGTCTGCTCTAAGTACATTGGTGCGGTCAGTAGGCTTAGAATATAAATTAGTGGTGATGGTACCACTTCTTATCGATATCTGCACATCTAGATAATTGATAGTCTCTGGATGTATCTGGTAAGTGAATCTAATGGGCGTTTCTAATCGGTTAAGCTCATTCATCCATGTTATGAAATGTTCACTGCCAGCCTTCCAGATGAACAGCAGATCGTCGATATATCTGCAGTAGAAAGTGCAATGTGTTTTAAATAAGGGATGCTCAAAAATGTATTGTTGTTTGTAAAAATTCATGTAGATGTTGGAAAATGCGGGGGCCACCGATGACCCCATCGCACAGCCCTTCATTTGCTGATAATATCGTCTTTAGACACTTCCTAGCTGAGTGCATGCACCTTATTTTAATCATTGATCATGCTCACGCATCACATCTTTTCTATTATACATACATATTGTTTTTCACCACACATACTTAGTTTACAGTAATTGTTGTGCACACATTTTTTTATATTTATTTTTGGTATTTATCACAGATCCTAGTGTTTTTCACAATATAACCACAATTGGTCATGTCTTTAAATATTTAATATCAATTTTTAGGATACGTGATGTATCGAATCACTTAATACGAGCTGCAATTGTTTGTATCTGATTTACATTCACAATATTTGATGTACAAGTACATGTTTTTTTTAACTATGTGTCTTTCAACTATGTTCACTCACGCTACTTGCATAATAATGTGTTATTTATTATGTACAGGTAATGCTGTTTTTTTCCTTCCCGGCCGCGATATTGCTGTAGTGATTGGTTGTCCTTGGTTACTAGGGACGCACAGATTTCGGTGCGCCCGGGGTTCCCATTGACGCTGTGAAGCTCAGGTGTACGCGGGCGGGCGGAAATTACCCGCTGGTTTAAATACTGCACCTTGCACTTTAGTCTGTAACCACTTTCCCTGAAGAAAGGACCGCAGTAAAAAGGTCCTGAAACGTCGGACATCACATATATCATGACGTGAGTTTTCTGTATATATAATATATATATATATATATATAGGCCAAAAATCCCCCTGGGGAGGAGAACATCCGCACACCTAGAAAAAGGGGATAAATAGGGGTGCATGCGCGGCCAAAGGTAATCTATATATAAATTGAGCCTACACAGGGAAGGGTCAATAGCCAGCACGCTAGAGAAAGAACTACAAGTACACGGTAAGTGTAGGAGTAAACAAAGAATCATTTAATCAAAAAATTAATGATGAAAAAAAGCTAGACAAGCTCCAAATGGCAGGGCAAAAATGTCTTACGTTACCAGCAAATGCAGAGTCCCGACAGCTGTTTCGGTGCGAAGCGCACCGTCCTCAGGGGAAGAAAAACAAGTAGATTGCCCTGCCATTTGGATTTCAAGAAGGATTTTTCTGTGCAAGACTGCCTATTAGTATTATTTTCCTCTTGATCCGTTTTCAGACTCATGCTCTGTATAGACATTGTCTTTTTTGCCGGATATTTTGTTCTTATTTTTCCCAGCATTTGCTCTTTCACTGTGTGACTCACCCATCATTGTTTTTGGGATTTTTGCAGTTATTTATTTCTCACTACGGTGTACGGAGGAGTTTGCAACTTTGTTGCTACCTGTTGTACACGCACTCCTGTCCATTCACTTTTTTGCCACATATTATTTGTTTAATACAAGTTTCTCTCTTGGTGTCTAGCTTTTTTTCATCATTAATTTTTTGATTAAATGATTCTTTGTTTACTCCTACACTTACCGTGTACTTGTAGTTCTTTCTCTAGCGTGCTGGCTATTGACCCTTCCCTGTGTAGGCTCAATTTATATATAGATTACCTTTGGCCGCGCATGCACCCCTATTTATCCCCTTTTTCTAGGTGTGCGGATGTTCTCCTCCCCAGGGGGATTTTTGGCCTATATTTACCTTTGACGTCTCGCACCCACTCATATGACCCACTGACTATTGTCAGTTTTTGGGTCTGATTAGTTCGGTCAGTTCTGCCTCTACTGATCTATTTTTCTTATTACTAACTATCTGTTATTCTGATTATTTCCTCTTTATTCTATTTCTGCATTTTTTGCACATTTCATGCATTATGTCTACTGACACCTCTGAGCTGCACACAGGTATCAAGAGATACACTAAGGAAGAGATTGCACGGATCTTAAACAATGATACAGACTCCTTGCATTTTGACAACAACACCCCTAAGGAGATTTTTCAGGATTTGACTAAACTTCGTAAAAGAGCAATTGAACTCAAATTACATAGCCTCACTTTGTCCCAGTATTATAAGGAACATCTGATTCCGAGAGGTTTCCGTATACATAACCAACCCACGATCGGACGCAGTGACAAAACTTTTTGTGCACACTGGTGCCAGATTCTGAACCAATGCTCTTTGGATCTGATTGTACTGGTCATAGAAAAGGTCAATACTGATATCACTAAAATCAACCAAGAAATTGTAAACCTAGAAAGCACAGGTCTACCCACTTTAAGGGAGGATACAACCACGGATTGGACAACCAAGCTCGAGGAGACCATAAAGAAATTTGAAAGTGATCTCCTGGTTTTCAAAAAACAGAAATATCGAGCAGTTAAAGAAGACTACAAGGAGGACAGGGTCTACTTTTGGGTTAACAACACCTTTACCCCTAGGAACAGACAAGGGCGGAGAAAACAAAAACCACGACAACCCAATCGCTCATACACTGACCTGGATTCGCTCACCTCGCAAAGTGACTCAGAAGCACCAACACAAGCCACCAAGGCTCCTTTTTTTCGGGAGGCCATCCCCACAAGGAGCAGGATACTAAAAAACGCCCCAGGAGGGGCGGGATCAAACACAGAAGGAGCTCCAAGGGCGGACAACAAGAGAAAACCGTGATCTATAACCTGTCTTCTTACACACCCTCAGCAATGGAGTTACAAGTACTCAACAAGGGATTACAATTTGTTGAGACGCATATTCATGATAAGTTTGATCTCGAACTTGAATTATATCGTTTTCAACGACAGCTGAGATTGAAAGACTTTTTTATACTACACCCCAAACAATCTTCAACTCCACCACCCTTCAGGAATCCATCCTCCTTCGACCCCCAGGTTAACAACGCCTCCATCGACACCTTTGTGCCAGCAGGACATCCTGGAAGAAAAAAGACCTTGGAACTTCTCTCACGAACGGTCTGGTGGCCTTCTATGCGTCAAGATGTGGAAGAATTTATTGCAGCTTGTCCTATCTGTGCAGCCAATAAAACACCCAGATCAGCACCCATTGGGCCACTTCAACCACTACCGGTTCCCAAAAAACCCTGGTCACACCTCTCAATGGATTTCATCACAGACCTTCCGGATTCTGCAGGCTGTACGGTCATCTGGGTCACTGTCGACCGCTTCAGTAAAATGGCTCACTTTGTCCCTTTGTCTAGTCTACCTTGTGCCAAGACCTTGGCTAAATTATTTATCCTCCACATCGTTCGCCTCCATGGCTTACCCGAAGATATCGTGTCTGACCGAGGTCCGCAATTTGTTGCTCAGTTTTGGAGGTCATTTTGCAATCATCTTGGAGTGCGTCCTGTGTTTACAAGCGGCAGTTGCAGTGTCCACTACAGTGAGATGGCTGTGGACTTGGGGCCTGATCCAGGCCTACGCCAGCAGCGTAAGGTCGGCTTAAGGTAGCTTTCAGCCGGCGTAAGGAAGGGGCCATACGCCCGCACAGGAGGAGTGCCAGGGGGGAGTCAGCAAAGTAACGCTGAGCGTTAGCATGCTCAAGGCTACATCATAGCTCTGGATCAGGCCCAATGAGTCTAATGCACAGGCAAAGAGACTAAGTAGGATCAGGAGAAAAATAGGCAGTCTAAATATAGTCAGAAAAAAACTC
The DNA here is from genome assembly GCA_011038615.1 of Limnodynastes dumerilii. Classification (NCBI taxonomy): domain Eukaryota; kingdom Metazoa; phylum Chordata; class Amphibia; order Anura; family Limnodynastidae; genus Limnodynastes; species Limnodynastes dumerilii. Next base: position 146,510 of record WWET01003171.1, on the reverse strand, counting down.
CTAGAAATCCAGAGTAGGGAGAGGTCTTACGTGCTCAGCACCAGCAGGAGTCCCGACAGCCGTTTCGGTGCAATGCGCACCGTCTTCAGGGGGGAAAACAAGTGAACCATGGACTGCACTGGAGGGTGAGTATGCAGAAGATTAAGTAGTGGGAGCGTCCAATCAGCGTGTCTCGCAGCGGGAGATACGTCGCTGCTAGTTCGCATCATCCTGATTGACAGTTGTCTTCACCACGTGTGGTTGCCAGGAGACAGGAGTAAATAAACAAAGCAGAGGACTGGAGAATGCGCGTTGAAAGCGAGCGTTGTCCCGGTGGTCACAGGGTGGTGTGCAAGTTGTACAAGAGAGTTGTTTGTCAGCTGTAGCGTGCGTGACCGTAATGGTAAACAGGGTAACCGCTGGTATGACATCAGAGGGCAATTTGCAATCTGTAGCTCGTACGGGTGAAGTCAGCAAATCCTGTAGCATGGGCAATAGGAGACTGACGGACATCTGGATGTCTCAAAACCTGAAGGTCCCGGGTTCAGTGGGGATGATACCTCAGAGGAGCTGTCTGAAATGCAGGGATTAGATGGCACGGCGGCCAAACAACACATAATATAACAGAGTGAGTTGCACAGCGGCTGGACACATATGTCATACAGGAAAGTCAGCTGCACAGCGGCTGGTGTCAGTTGTAGAAGCTGCAAAGTGGCAGGTTCCACATAGCACCAGGTCCGCCATATAGGGTGCAAGTGGTCTATATCAGCTGCACGGTGGCAGGTACCACAGGTGTATAAACTGCACAGCGTTGGGTGCAAGCAATGGGGCGAGTATAAGGACTGCACGGCGGCAAGTCCCCTGTACTCTGCTATAAATACCATATGTAGTACATGCATATGGGCAGCAAGAAGACCAAATGTAAATAGACCATAAGGACTGCACAGCGGAAAGTCCCCTGAACTCTGCTATAAATACCCTATGTAATGCATGCATATGAGCAACAAGAAGACCAAATGTAAATAGACCAACTACACTGCGGTGAAGGTCCCAAAGGAGATACAATATGTACATTAGAGCTGCAAAGCAACAGGTGCCCCATGAAACACAGGTGCCAAGTGTATTACAGAAATAACAGCTGCACTGCGGCAGGTAACCACCATGTGATCCAGGTATGTGGGCTGCCCATCATCAGGTGCCACATGTCATGCAAAAGTGTACGCTGCACTGCGGCAGATCTCCAAAAGAGAGGCAGGATAATAATGTTATATAATGCAACATACGTAAAAGAGCCACACAGCGGTGGATCCCACCTAAGGTGTCAGTATAAGAGCTGCACAACGGAAGGAACCAATTATAGTGCAGGAGTAAGAGTTGCTTAGCGGTAGGGATCTCAAGCGTTACAAATGCATGGGCTGCACATCGGCAGATGACCGAGCACAAAGTAGGTAATATAGTGGTAGGTCTCACATCAGTAACAAATAAAGTATCAGTGCTTGGGCTGCACAGCGGCAGGTCCCATATGTAGTAAAGAAATATACCCTGCACAGCGACAGGTGGCAAATATGAGCAAAGAAGACCAAAAGTAAATAGACCATAAGGACTGCACGGCGGCAAGTCCCCTGTACTCTGCTATAAATACCCTATGTAGTGCATGCATATGAGCAGCAAGAAGACCAAATGTAAATAGACCAACTGCACTGCGGTGATGGTCCCAAAGGAGATACAATATGTACATTAGAGCTGCAAACCCCCCTGGGAGACCGATCATCTCCTCCAGAGGGTCATTGGGGCAACCCCTATCGCAATATATAGACTATTTTCTGCAACCTGTGGTACAGGCCACTGCCAGCTTCATCAAGGATACCACACATTTTTTTGAATCGCCTGAAAAAGGTCAACTATTTGTCAGGTCATTACCTAATGGTGACCCTTGACGTAAGCAGCCTGTATACCTGTATCCCCCACAATGAAGGCATCGAGGCAGTCCGACGGTCGATCTCTACCTCACCTTTTTATGAGGGCCCTCCAGTGGACTTTTTACTCAACTTAATGCGTTTTGTATTGCAGCATAATTATTTCCTATTTCAGCACAAATTTTTCCTTCAACTGCAAGGCACAGCGATGGGGTCCAATATGGCCCCATCATATGCCAACCTCTTCATGTGTGAATATGAAAAGTCCTTCTTGTTGAACAATCCTCGCTTTTCCCACTCTATCCAATTCTACATCAGATATATTGATGACCTTTTTTTCTTATGGTCTGGTCCTTCAGCGGTGCTTCAAGAATTTGTCCAATACTTGAATTCACTGGAAACAACCATCCGCTTCACACTTACTTTTGACAACAACTGCATTCACTTTTTGGATGTTACTGTTAGACAGACCCCTGACGGCTTCACAACTGAGCTATTCCGCAAGAGTACAGATAGAAACACCCTGCTGAGGGCAGAAAGTTTCCACCCCAGGCCATTGAAGACGGGCCTACCGTTTTCCCAAATGTTGCGAGTGGTACGTATTACCCCTGCTGATCCATTACAACTTGAACTAGCCCTCCATGAGATGGGCAATCGCTTCCTCGCTAGGGGCTACAAACCTAAGGAAGTCAAGCTCGCGATCCAGAAATGTCTTGCTCTTGACAGGCATACCACGCTCAGAGCTAATACTAAAGACTCTATGGAAAATAAAACAGTGTTCTGCACTACATACTCCACCGCTTCGGATGCCATGAAAGAAGCCTTACGCAAGCATTGGCACATACTTTCTTCGGATCCTAAGATTGGTCCCTCTCTTCAAGCTCCACCCCTGATTAGCTACAAAAGGAGTCAGAATTTGAAGGACATATTAGTCAAAAATGACATTTCCACCAGGCCCCCCACTAGCTGGCTGTCACTGCGTCCAGGAGTCTTCAAATGTAGTGGCTGTGTCAATTGCCAATCCCTGATAACCGGTGATTCTTTTTCACACCCTTCCTTGGATTTAAAATTCAAAATTAGACACAGACTGACTTGTGATACCAAGTTTGTCGTCTATATTATCCTATGCCTTTGCTATCCTATGCCCTTGCCCGAAGCTCTATGCGGGTAAAACCTCACGTATGTTGAAAGAGAGGATGGCCTTACATCGCTCATCTATTAGGAAAGCACAGTCTGGGATTGACAATAAAACTCCCCCGGTGGCAAGGCACTTCAAGGAATACAAGCATACACTACGTGATTTTCGTTGTATGCCAGTGGCCCATATACCCCCCCTAAGACGGGTGGTATATGAATCAGCAGAGCTGATTCATGCACGCCTTACCTCTCCAGGGACCCTCACGGAACTGAAAGGCGTTTGTGGATTCAGTATGCGCATGCGCCGCAATCACACAGCGCATGCGCAAGGAGGAAAACAGCCTCGTCGGAGCTTCGGTTACAAGTGAAGCTCCGACAGGCCGAAGATGACTTCAGCAATCATCGCGGGAGGATGCGATGAATGCAGACATTAGTAACTTCTGGCCTCGAAGCGCAGAAGTTCACGGCGAGCCGCAGCGGACAGGAGCGGGGACAATATCGGGGGAAATTCTGCCAATCATAAATATAGCCCTAAGACTGCAATTAAAATACAGGTATATTTGGTCAAAGAAGTTACGTCATGACTTTTGGAATGTGAGACTTTTCTTTTCCAAATGTTATTGCTTTTCTATTTCTGCACTAACTGGTGTGGACTGAGCCCTAAAGGGTTAACTGTTTTGCTACATGGAATATTTGTGTGACTGCTTCTTTTTCAAATAGAAGTGCTTCCCTCTCTCTGCACTAAGTGGAGTGAACTGAGGCCTAAGGGGTTAACTGCGTTGCTGAAAGCCATTATGTTTATGCCATTTATTAATGTTTGTTGTTGCAGGTGCTCTGAACTTTCTAAGTGTGCTGGGGGCAGGGATAAATATCTGCCACAGCTCAAAAACAGTCCAGTTTGGTTGAATTCATTTCCCCATGTTTACATATACTTTTCCTTTTACCTTACAGGATTATACTGCCAGAGTTTCATGACAGAAAAACAAATGACTTTAAGGTTTATTAATCCTTTTCTTTCCAGGTTCTACTTTGCACTGAAGTGAAGTGCATTATGGGTTGCATATTGATGTTTATGCAAATTGACATGGTGTTTTCAGTTCAAAGCTGCTATGAAGAAATAGCAGCCATGTTTTTTATGTTTTGCTGGTTTTTGCATTCACTGCAGACATGGCAACTGTACAATTAGAAGTAGTCTCACTTAATGTCTTAAGTCTTAAAAGTGCAGCCAGGAGGAATGTTATTTTTGACTATTTTGACACTCTAGGAGGAGACATATTATGTGTACAAGAGTGCTCTACAGACACGGATTTGGGCAAAGATGCCTGGTGGAATGGAGATAGTTATTGGTCTGGTTCCTGCAAAAATAAAAATTATGGTGTTTGGATATTGCTGAGAAATAGAAAGATAAATGTGCAAGATTTTATTAGAAACATAGAAACATAGAAAGTGACGGCAGATAAGAGCCACATGGCCCATCTAGTCTGCCCATTTGTTTATTTAAACCTTCACTGACCCTAGACCCTATTTACCCTCAATTTGGTTTACAAAATTATTGTAGAAGCAGGGAGATGTATCATCTTAGTATTAGATTTTAGGGGTTTAATTTTTCATTTTTTTATGTTTATGTCCCTGCTGATAAAAATGAGCAAAAATAATTATTTGAAAAGATAAAATTTTTCTTGCTGGGTAGGACCCCTTTAATGTAAGTGGGTGATTTCAATTGTGGTATTGATAAGGGGAGGAAGAGGAGGGGAGAGGTGGATGTTACAGATAATTTTTTTAATAACTTTTTATTGAAGCATGGATTTACAAAGTTTCAAATAAAGTACACGTCAACAAAGATACAGAGTTAGTGTACAAATATATATCAAAAGTCACTGTTATGTACAGGGGTAGATGGCATCCTTTTCCTACAAACAAACTGATACCATCAAAGAATGTTCCCCCTCCAGCGAGTGATGAAGGTCCTAGCATGAGTGAAGACACTGAGAGACAGTACACACAAAATTAATAAACACTTGGCGTCTAACGGTAAAGGGTGTGAGAAGCCTCAGCATAGGTATTATCCCCAACACAATTATCTATCATTTTATGCTAGGTTTAAAGAAATTACAATCTTAGGAGGTCCTCCTAAGCATCTGTTCCAGCTGTAGCATCCATAAAGATGATAGGAGGATCCTGTGCATACACTTTCGTACCAATATGTATTGCGGAAAGATTCCCATTTTCTTTTTTTAATGGGTTCGGCTAGAATATTAATAAAACCTTCCCATGTCTGAAACAATTTAACAACTCTTGAGGCTTTCTGCAAAGAGGATTCTATCCTGTCCATATTGAATAGGTAGAATAACTTCTCCCTGAATAGTACCATGGATGGAGGGATGATATCCAGCCATGATTGCAGAATGGATTTGCGAGCTGCTGCCGCTACTATTGCAAGAAGCTTTTTATAACCCGGTGGAAAGCGTAAGTGTTTGGGGAAGATGCCCAGAATTGCCCATGGTGCTGTTAGGGAAAAGGGGGTTATTAGGAAGTCGTTGATAAATCTCCACACCCGTAGCCAAAATTGCTTGATAACCGGGCAATCCCACAGACAGTGGTCTAACTCAGCTTTAGGGGAGCTGCATTTCAAGCATCTATGGTCTTGTGTAATGCCTATACGGTATGCTCTCCATGGTGAAATATATGCCCTATGCAATATATTAAGAGACATTTCCCTGTAAGACATTGCTGGTATAAATCGGGAGGTCTCTACCTGTGCCCGTAATATTTCCAAGGATGTGATATGGGGAAACTTACTAATCCAAGCTGATACTCCCAGGGGGACCTTATCCTCATCAGGGGAGGGTCTCAACAGATTATAATGGAGTGAAATCGCCCTACGTTTCGGCATAGTTAAAGCTAGGGCCACATCAAGTGGGTTGTTCCAATCCGTATTTGAGAGCATTCTGACCACTGTGCTGGTATAATGCTGAGCTTGGAGGAATGCCAGGTTATCAAATTGAATTGTGCGATACTTCTCCCTAGCTTGTGCCAATGTTAAGGGGTGCCTGGATGCTTTGGAAACCAAGTTTCCCACTCCCGCAATCCCCTCTCTTTTCCATCTCGTAAAGGGGAGAGCGGCCGCGCCATCCTGGAAGTTGGGATTTCCCACTAAGGGAATATGGAGGGAGTAATATAGGTTCAGATGAAATTTGTGGCGTAGTTGAAACCATGTTTTACGTACCGACATCAGTAATGGGTTATCTATCACGTTCTCTGGTAGTTCTGCCTCATGGAGATGTAGGAGCGCCCTTAAATTGAGATTAGGGATAAATTGTTGATCCAAAGCGGTGTTAGTATAAATCTCGGTATTTGAGATCCAATCCCGTAAGTGTCGCAATTGAACCGTCTGGTTATATAGCTGAACATTTGGGACGTTGAAGCCTCCCTGCGTTCTAGGCTGCTGCAGTTTCAATAAGCTGATTCTAGATTTCTTTTTTTTGTTACAGAGAATTTATTAATTGACATAATAAGGGAATTTTCTTTAAGAGATGTGGTGGTAGAGTGCAAAATTAAACCGGTACCAATGACACATTAGGCTGATAGAGGAGGCATTTCTTCCAGATTAGATTACATGTTCATATCATATGGTTTATCCTGTGAGAACTAAAAACAAAGAAGGTTTGCTTTTCTGACCACAAATTTATTAGGACAACTGTTTGCAGTAATTGGGGAGGTTTTACATGGGAAAGTGTTTTGGAAGTTGAATACTTCTTTGCTAAAAAATAAAGAATTAAATGGACAAGAAACAGAAAAAAAATTAAGACAAATATACCCGTGCTGCCTCTTAGCAGCTGTCACAAAACCCTAAAAAGGAAAAGTTCCACTTTTTTTTCTTTTGATAAGAAAAAACTAAAAAAATCAGAGCTACAACTTAAAACATACTGTAAAAAATGTTTCAAGGGGTGTAACTGCACTTCTTAATGACACAATGTATACAATAAAGCTTTTAAAAAAACTGTTTCAATAGTTCAGTCATCAGTGTGTTCAAAACATTGTCATTTGCATATAGAAAAGTAATTGCAACAAAGTATCTTCCTTATTCTTCAAGTGTAAAGCTGGCCATACACTAGAACGATTATCGAAAATCGCATGAAATCCCCGATAATCCCAACGATTTTTCGTGTAGAGTCTATAGACTCCAAAATGATATCTGCACCATACACTAGACGATTTTACACCTAAAATCGTCCGATAGTAAGAAAAACCTCAGATTTTCCATCTCCTCTTATCGTCCTCCAAATATCGGTTTTGACCATACACGTTCAGCTATTTAATTTTTATCGGGCAATTTTGCTATTTTTCGTCCTAACGTCACCACCTATTTATCTTCGACAATGTAACAATTATTGTTAAATGCCCATACACTATGCGATTTTACATTTTATCTTTTGCTTTGGCACGATTTAAATCAAACATGTCAAATGATCCAATAATCGTTCAAAACAGCTTTTTAGATGAATATTGGATGAACGGACAAACAATCGTTACCATACACTGAAACGATTATTTGAACGATAACACGATGATTGCAAAATTGGGACAATAATCGGGATAATATGGCCAACTTAACTGTTGTTCAACAGATTTCCCTCAGCTTGAGAGAGGCAACATAAAAAAATAAATAAACAGAAAGAGACTCTAGTGTGATAAGTTTCAATAAAATCAAATGACTTTTCCTTGTGCATTCAACTCACACTTTCATCCTCTTCGGCTGTGTACATCTAAGAATTGTGGAGCTTTCAATCTCCTTTCCCAGGGATGTAGTGCTTCTCAAGAAGATCCTTCACATGGATATGTAAAGACAGGATAAAAAAACTCCTCTAGTATTCATGTTGTTTACATGAAGAACAACTCCCCTCAATATATTGAACTCACATTTCAAGTCCCTTGGGCTGTATGCATATAAATAATAGGACTCCTACCTTTGCAAGGATTTTCACATTTATTATCCAAAAAAACATTATTCAATAAAATTTACAAAAAACGGATTCTTCATATAAAATCTCCAATATGAAGCCTCTATATGGCAGGACACTTACATTTAAAGAGACATCATATCAAGAAAAGTGGAGACATTGTGGAAAAAGATGTGAAAAAGGGACCAATAAATCACAGCAATTATCTACCGCTGGGCTTCGTAGCTCTGGATCAGGCCTTGTGTGTGCAATTGGTGGTCTGAAGTCTAGTGAAGCAAGTGATGTGTGGAAGAAAATAGGAATGAAAGGGATGACAAATAAACAGAGACATAGTATGGATGACAATGCACAATATCTTACCTGTAAGGGATGTGCAAAAGCGCAGTGATCTAGTTATATCTGATGTGTGCCCAAGGGAGAGATGTGGAAGTAAAGAAACTATTTTGCATATTTTTTGGAACTGCATATGGATATGTTTGGGAGGTTTAATTAAGGAGCTGACAGGAGTACAGCAAATGACCTGGCAAGCCGCTCTGTATGGTCTGGATGCAACCGGACGTATATGTGAGAGGATCCTATGGCTGAACATGGCCTCTGTAATGGAGACTTTGTGGGACACAATAAATATGTTAGTATTCAAGAAGTATTAAACGTTGATGAAGGGGTAAGGATTGTAATTTGTAAACTTTACCTAGTTTACCGTTATGATAGTAAATTTGGGGGTGGATCTAATGCTGAAGGTTTTTGGAAGACAAAGAAATGGAAACAGATGGTAAAGTCTTATAAATAAATTTAAAACAATGTGTTTTATTTGAAAGTTAATATTGCTTGTACATTAAATATATATCTGACTTGTGTTGTTATATTGTTGAATAATGTTATATTGAAAGTGAATATTTGTTTTGTTTCTTTGTAAATAATTTAATTACCAATAAAGCTTATTAAACCAGAAACAAAAGCTGTTCTTATCAGTTTAATATTGGATACATACCCTATCTGGGAACCATATATTAAATGGATCTTTGGAACAGGGAGATGGAAGAAGAGCTTGCTCTGTCCACTCCACACATTGACCTGGTATTGCAGTACCTCCAGGAACAGTGCACTCCTCCTAACTTTGTATCAAAAAACAGAATGGCAACTTTTAATAAGTAATATAATCATTCTGCAGTTCCTAATAATCCACCCAAGTGATCTCTATTTCAAGCAGCCATCACAAATTCTTCAATATTCCTAGACCAGCAAAAAGGTCAGAGAGGGAGAGATATCTCATACATGCCTGTGTGGGTTATCTCGTGCAATGATGGGTTTTGCACTGGCAGGCAGCCTAGCTACATGTTACCTTATTGCCGCACAATATAATATAATAATATATAATATTGCCAACCACAATATATTTTTATTATTGTAAAGAATTTTGCAGGGATAGTGGTGCTAACCTATTTTCCTTATTTACAGACTATACAACAAAAAACACAGGATGTAGCAAAGTAGCCCTGGGGCTAATGCCACAAAGAAAATACCAGGTGCACACACAATAATTAGTAGAACAACAGCGCTGTTTGCACTCTAAAATTGCATTTATTCCAAGATTAAAGTTCCATTTCCATAGGGTGAATATTCAAGCGATATGCCAATCAAAAGGGTTCCATTATTAGCCTTCATTACATAGGTGTCAACACCATAAATCAAAGATATAAAGTGAACCACAGAGAAATACCTTAGTTACAGGAGAGGACCACAACTATTCTAATAAGGAAAAAAAACAAACAAGTCCCTCAGCCAAAATACTAGTGCTCGCAAGAGCACACTTCGCGCTTCCGCGCCGTATCTTTCCCTGACCTATACTTGCATGCGTCCAGAGGTCCCCCCTGTAGTCTCGGTAAACAGTTCCACGTGTCTGCAGCCCTGGAAGAATCTCTGTCTGTGTAAGCGCACCGCTATGTTCTGAGAGAGGCTGGTGTCACGTGCTACCCCTAGCTACATGGCCGCCGCCGCCAAAGAAGTAAAGTAGTCAGGCAGTGCACTCTCCTCGAGAAGATGGTTTGAGCCCAGAGGGGTGGCATTCCGGGTTCCAGTTAATCAGGTTAGCGCTTCTCGGCCTTTTGGCTGAGACCCAGTGCAGGGTTTATTGCCCAGCTTGGTCTTGTCAGGAGGATTTTCAGGGGGTCCTGTCATGTGGTCCCCAATGTCGAGGAGGAATCCGATTTGGGAGTTGCTGCTTAGAATACCCGAAGCAAAATGGCTGCTCTGAGAAATTTTGTTTAGTTGGTTGTTGATGAGCAAAGAAGAACAGGATGAGGACTGGACTATATTGCAACCAAACTTCTGATGGAACTTGGAAAACTTTAGTTCAGTAGAGATGTTTTTTGCATGCAGGAATTCCCTAGAACCTGGATTTATGACATTACTTTTTATGATTATAATATCTGCATTAACATTTTTGAACTTCTGAGGAGCAAGTTGGGTGGCCGGAATTACTATGTATGCTTTGTCTGCTGGACAAGAAGTCATCATCACGGTCCACTCATACAATCCTTATTTGGAAATTGTGCTTATTCTACCCTTTTTGAAGAAGTATTGTAGTATGGTGAAGAAAAAATATACAATTCATGGGCCGGATCCAGAAAAACGCTTGTGAGCGAATTTACGCGTGGAGGAGACGTAAAATCGCCTTTTGGTAAGTACTGTGCATGCGCACCATAGAAAATACGCACAGTAACGTAGCGTAATTGTGAACGTATGGGCCATTCACGTATGTGTCACGTAAGAACTTACGTGTAGGCGTGCCAATTTTACATGAGTCCAAAATACGTCTGAAATACGATAAGTAGGCGGGGGTTTGTATTTAAAGTGTACAGTATGGGCATGCTTAGCTGCGTAAATTCATGTTGCCCATACGTACATGTGCGTATCACAGCGGTTACGTTGGCAAAAGTTAAGGTAGGGTTTGGAAAGCGTATCTTGGCAAAATACGTACGTTTAAGGGGTGTTTCTAGGGGAGTGTATAGAATTTACGCACACAAAAATACGCTACGTGAATAAACGAACGGCAAACGTAGTTCTGGATCTACCCCAATGTCTTTACCGGGAAGATTACATTCTGTGCAAGGTTGCTGATTGACCCCACTTGTGTGGGAGGGGCCCGGCACCCCCCTGCAAATTTTGCAAACGGAAGAAGTCACTGTTTTCTTTATTATCCAGGGCAGCCAAAGTTTTGCAGCAACTGTTTTACGTATGGGCATACTAATGAGAGTTGCAGTCGTGGGAGGACCTGCAGGAATTGTGGGAGAGAGGGGCATGTGGCGAAATTGCCAGGGCATACCTGTAGGAAATTCCCAGTTTTCCTGGAGGAGGGGCAGAATGAAGGGGCTCTGGTTTTCATTGATAATGATAAGAAAGAGGCTGTATATAAAAGTGTTCATGTTTCCAAGGAGCCTGAGGGAGCAGGATCTGCCAGGGCTCCTGAGGAACAAGGTGAAGTGCAGCAGGAGACAGTACCAGTGGCTAAGGATGCCAATACATCAGGTGTGCAGCATTTGCGCAGGATGGCAGAGGAAGTATGCGGTGTGTCTGGGACTGCTAACATTGCAGAGTATGATAGTACTGTGGAAGACCCGGTGCCTGGAGAAGATTGAGTCCCAAGACTCAGGAAATGGATAGGAGATCTCTGATGAACAGCGTCCTTGCACAAGTGCGCATAGGGTGGTGTTGCAGGGTGAGAGGCGTGTCAAGAAAGCAAAACTTGGAGTGACTGTGTCAGCGGTTTCTGAAACCCACTCACAGGAGACTGCAATGGATTTAAACTGTAGTCCGGCTGACCCTATGGTCAGGATCCCTGCAAGTCCAGTGAGCTCGGCTGGGGCATCTCCCCAGTCAGATGATTCGTACAACATGTATGGGACTACCAAGGTTGATGTGGAACTGTTTGGTGGCCAAAGGAAATATGGAGATGTCGGATGACAGTGATTTACTTTTACCCTATGGGGTCTGATTTAGTGATGAGCTGTTAGTCAGACAGTAATGCCAGAGCATGGTTTTCTTATTTATGCTATAGAAGATCGGACTTATTTTTCTCTTTTTGAAAATGCATAATATTAGTTTAAATATTATTTCATGATTCCACCGTGAGGTCTCTGACCAGCACCAGCGGCTATATCCCTTCTAACGGCCCAGACTAGCCCTGCTGTTGCATCCCCTCACTACTGCCGTGCTAACAGTGAGGCAAACAACTGCCCTGACACAGCCTGCACCCTGTCCCACCATTGAAGGCATCACAGTTGGAGGTCAGGCACCATTTTGAAGATTCCAGCTCACTGAGTAGACCCACGCATTCCCACAGGCTTAATTCACCCAGCATAGCAGGCTACTTCATAAACAGGGGCCCACATTCCTCTCCCTAACCACAGCCCACAGATAACAGGTGCCTTCCTTTCCAGGGC
>WWET01003171.1:98437-134046 GCA_011038615.1 Limnodynastes dumerilii | reverse complement strand
ATTCCTGGTGGTAGTGCTGCCCTGGAGGTTCAGTGAGTCTCCCCAAAGAAGGACTGTGCTCCTAACTTCTCTCCCTCCTCTTCATGGGCTGATCTACTAGGCATCTTAAATTGTCTTGGACCCTCACAGAGCCCATAGCCACCGAAAGGCACCTGCTACCTACACTGCTGCCCCTAAGTCCTAAAGCCTCCTAGATTCCAACGCTGCCACTCTTACAAGGGCACCTACACTGCTGCAGCTACTTTTGTGAGCTTCTCTCCGTGGGCAGCATATATGCTTACCCCTGCGATGTAAGACACAATACCACACTATGTGTCGCTTTTAATCCTGTTCTATTGAGGGGAAGATGACTCTGGGAGGGCGCACCTCATCACTTCTGCTATAACCACTGTGTATTTGAACATGGACTGAAACTACTATACTGATTCCTCACCGCTGCTGTTTGCCAGTTATAGATGGTAAAATATGGATCCACTAAGAAAACCCCGGCTAAGTCGCAGCACAATACATCCCAAGCTGCTATACTCCAGTTTTTGACCCCGACACAGCTGCAACCTGAGACGTCTACCCCGACTTCACCTACCATAGACTCCCCAGCTATGCCGGCGAACCCGCCCCCCGGGTACCCGGGGTTAATTCCTGGTGATGTAGGAGAGATTCTTCGCCGCTTCGACACGTTGCCCACCAAACAAGATAATCAGAACCTGGAGACGCGCTTCCTTGAGACTCTACACAGCCAAACTGTTTCTCTGCGCACAGACCTCACACAAGCCGTATCTAGAGTTACACAGGTCAAACAGATCCAAGAGGAGCATGGTGCGGTCATATCTACGTCCAAAGTACCCTCTCCGAGCAGGCAAATGCTATTCAACAACTCCGGAAACAGATGCAGGATTTGGACAATAGAGGTCGTCGCAATAACCTACGGGTTTGAGGTCTTCCGGAGGACGTACCGGGTTCGGGGCTGGAAGCTGCCCTCACTAGAATATTTAATACAGTGCACCCTCAGATAATGAGATTCTATTTGACCGCGCCCGCCGCGCTTTGAAGCCCAGAACGTCCCAGAGATGTAATATGCCGCATGCATTATTTTAAAACTAAAGAAGAGATCCTGCAAAAAGTCAGGCAGTTCAAAGATCTAGAGTTCGACGGGAGTCCTATACAGATATTCCAGGACCTTTTTTGGAGTACCCTGCAGCAACGGTTCCTACTTTACCCGATTACAACCTCACCGCTGGGGCTTCCCGTTCTTCCCTCAAGCAACACACTCAGGCAAAACAACAATTCTCCAGTCACCTGCGGAAATCGATGGATCCTGTGATACCCTGGGATTGCCGTCTGTGGCTCTACAGGAATGGGAAAAATTTTATAGTCAACTGATACCATCACCAGCTACCCAGTCTGCGGATTGGATCCCAGCCCGTAAACAGAAGCGGAAGGCTCGCACATTCCGAGACACTAAGACCGCAAACAGGACTTGAGTATCTGGAAAAGGAGTGGGTCACCGCAACAAAGGGATGGAGTCAGGGTCTCATATGTCTTAATGTTATGATTTATAATAGCTGTGAGACAATGGGTGCAATCAGTGGCAGGGTACAAATTGTTTACAAATATAGTGAGGTGGAAAAGATCCACTCCACTCAGAGAAAAAGGGAGCCACTATTGTGTTGCACACCTTATCTAGGACTCCTAAAAATTAACTTTTATTATTTCTATTAAAACTAGAACAAATATAGCCAGCAAACAAATATAAGCCAAAAATGTTTATATTATTAAATAGGTAAAATACCAAAATTGAAAAACAGGTGGGCAGAAAAAAATGAATTTTCTTCCCCCTGCAGGCACCAATCAAACCTCCTAGACACAAATCACATAAGGAACAAATACCAGTGATATTGGTAGTGGTAGTACAGATTCTTATGGCAAATACAAATACAAAAAATAGATTCTTATGGCATAATACAGATTCTTATGGCAAGACATATATATACAAGCCAATATATATTAGTAGGTCTGTATACAAAGTGCATCTAAAACACATAGGTTGCAACGTGTTTAATAGGCAAGAAAAAACAAGAACCGTCCCATATTCTAAGCTGTCCCTCCGTCAGGAAACCAATAAAGAAAAATAACAAAACCGCCTCACGGCAGGCCTTTGCTCCCGGAGGAGCCCTGCTGGACCCTTGCTAACGGGGTATGGAAACGGAACGATCTTACCGATATAGAAGATGCACGGAGAACTAGGAGGCTGGGTGACTGCAGGGAGAGAGAAGGACTGCTCACACCTGGGCTTGCCAATGCGCGTTTCGCGTGACCTGTTTCAAGGCAAAGGCAATCTTGGGAACAGCTGATACCTCATTTATATCAACGTCAGCCAATCACATAGTATGCTCCATTAAGTATTCATCTGTCATTCCGTATCTGACAGATGAAATCCCTCCCCATTGTGTACTATGTATATTGCTGCACAACCATATCAGCATTTATCAAGGGAATGATAAATGCATTGTATGGTAAAGGAGATAAAGTACATTCTACTACACAGAGGGGACAGCGGGATTGAAAACTTAGAGTTACACATAATTTAAAGATGATTGCTACATATATATTGTTCATCCATGTCCAAACATACTTAAGTGGACAGTGAGTTATTTGGCTAAGGCACTCAGGGAGATTGTGTTAACACAGACATTGCAGGATAAAGAAGGGTGAATGTATACATGAATTAAGAAAACATATGTCCTTACCAAACTCTCATTATTTTCAAAACCTGCTGTATTGGTACTACCTAAAAAGGTTGTATTGTTTATACATATATTCATAGAATGATAGATTGTTTACATTATAATGAGTCTGATTGATCCTAATGAATAGGAAGAATATTATTACAGACAAAGGAAAAAATCTAATAAAATTTGGATGTGGATCTGAATTGAGAGAATGTTAGTATATATAGATATGTATATTTACAAATCATTGACAGGTAGATACAATTCTAAAGGAAGGAGATATACAAATTTTTCTCATTTAGACCCATTGGTGACATGCATATCCATTAAAAAAATGAGCTTAGTCTCCTCCTGCAGTAGGCGGCGAACCATGTTGCCACCTCTAACATCCTTCTCTATTTTTCACATCCCATACGCCTTTAATTACCCATTCCAGTTGTTATGGTGGCTCAAAAAAGTGCTTAGCCACACTTGTAAGGGTTTTAAATCTTTCTCTGTCTCTCGATGCATTTCGAATATTAGTCAAATGTTCTGATAGCCTAGTTTTCAGAGCTCGTTTGGTTTGTCCAATATAGAGTTTGTTGCATGGACATTCCATGCAGTACACCACCCCTGTGGTAGAGCAGTTGATGAAGACCCTTATCGTGTGCATCTGATTAAATTTGTCCACAAATGCAGTGGTGGGCTTCATCAACTTTATTGGTGCTGCGCTTATCAACTCAAATACCTAATACACACAATAAGACAGTCCTTTTTCTAAACACATTCCGGTATTTAAAAAGGGGGTGCAAAACGGAGCGTTTTTGTGCTTTAAGTTTGTTGATGGTAGCTTTGTTGATACAGTCAATGTTAATAATTGCTGCTCCGTGTACTCAATGTAATAGCAGGGATTTGGCACTCACTGACTTCTTGCAGAAATGCTGCTGCCGAGTAGCGCTGTCCTTATAGCTGTTTAAATCTTTTGACGACTGTGATGAGTGGTTCTGTTGCCGAATGCCAGGAGTTTTGTCCGCTTCAGTATCTGTGCTGTTGCTGTTTACCTTCGCTTCAGTCTGGCTGGCGGGATCCTTCACCTCAGTTCCGGGCCGTCAGCGGGAGAATGAAGATCAAAGGAGTAACAGCTGGGCAATGTAGACAGATAAGAGAGAGACACAGAGCGCCAACTCTGGTGCAGATAAACTTCAACACTTGCAGCGATTTAGACTTTAAGTGGAATTATACTTACAATAAATGAAGACATTGTTTCAAATGTCATATAGCGTTTTTATTGAAATAAAATCAATTTGTATCACCAACGCGTTTTGTCTGTACAACAGACTTCCTCAGGGTGTAATATGTTGAGCAACAAATGGTCTATTTATAGGGAAGAGGCGGTGCTCAAAAATAAAAAAAAACTTTTTTTTCCATAATTGTGTCATTATTGCTGCCACATACAGAAATAACATGAATGCAATCAAAATAGGTACACGTATATTGCATAACGGTATAAATACATTTAAACCAGTATTTTGTGTCTATATTTAATTTAAACTAATTTAACATATTTTTCCCTCTGATTTTTTCTTTGATTTTATTCTAATTAAAAAAATGATGCCAATTCAAAATCGACATTCAATCCGTGAGGGTGTAATATTTTTAAATTGTATATCCACCGACTTTTGGCTTTATTTAGGGTTTTGTTTAGGTCTCCTCCTCTCCAGTTTTTCACGATTTTTTCTATTACATGGAATTCTAAATTTTCCGGATTTTGATCATGTAATTTTTTGTAGTGGTTTGATAGATTATGTGTTTCTTCTCCCTTTCGAATGTTCCTAATATGTTCTTGAATGCGCACCTTTAACTTGCGTGTGGTTCTCCCTACATATTTTAGGCCGCACGGACATTTTATCATGTAGATGACATTGGTACTATCGCAAGTTGTTAATCCCTTTATTTTGTATGTTTTGTTTGGTCCATTAAAGTCACTTATCAGTTGTGTGCTTTTTTTGTTGGTAATTTTGCAGGCTTTACAGTGCCCGCAGTGGAAAAAAAACCTCATTATTTGTCATCAGCCAGTTTTTAGAGTTTTTAGAGTTGTCTGTTCCTTCCTTAAGTTCACTTTTTACAAGTTTGTTTTTTAAGTTTGGGGCTCTTCTGTAGATCACCTGTGGTTTTTCTGGTAGTAAATCTTTTAGAATGGCATCTTCAGTTAGAATGTGCCAGTGTTTCTTTATTATTTTTTTTAAATCATTCGCAGAATTAGAATATTCTGTGATGAAAGGTATTTTTAGAGTTGAGTTTTTATCTTTTTTGGCCCTGTAGCTAATTAGTTTGTCTCTTTTTAATGCCTTAACATCTTCTAGAGCTTTATTAATTGTGCTTTGTTTGTATTTTTTGTCTTTAAATGCTTGTCCTAGCATTTTGCTCTGTTTTGTGAAATCTTCCTCTCTGGTACAGTTTATTTTCAGTCTAATGAACTGTCCTTTGGGTATGTTGTCTAGCCAGAGGGGGTTGTGGTTGCTGGTTGCCAATATGAAGCTATTGCAGTCAACCTCTTTAAAATCTTGGTCTGAATTTTTTTATCTTAAGTGAAGACTTCAAGATCTAGAAAAGTGATATTTGTTTTGCTTATATTGGATGTAAACTGGAGGTTTAGGTCGTTGTTATTGATGTCCAGTAGAAATGTATCCAGAGTCATACCCCCCCTTCCAGATGAAGAATATATCATCAATAAAGCGTTTCCATAAGACCAAATTCGCCGTGCCTGTTGTTTGAAGGAAGAAGGTATTGTTAAATGAGAAGAAATTATGGGTAAGCATAAGGGTGATGCCCTCTATGAGGAAGTCAATTTGTTGGATGGTCAAGTTGCTGTCTTGTTCTAGCAGTTTTCTAACTGCTTCTCTCCCCTGATCGTGTGTTATGCACGTATACAGTGATTTAACATCACAGGTAGCCATTATATAATCATCCCTCCAAGTTATATCTGCCAGTTGTTGCAGGATGTGTGTCGTATCTTTCAGATACGATTTTTGGTTTTGTACTGTGCTTTGTAGAAATTTGTCCAGATATTCTGAGAGATGACTTGTTAATGAGTCTATTCCGGAGATAATTGGTCTCCCAGGTGGATTTTTTTTTATCTTTATGGAACTTGGGTAGGTAATAAAATACGGGTATTACAGGGAATTTGGTGCTTAAATAGTTAAATTCTTTCTCATTTAGTATATTTCTGTCTCTTCCTTTTAGTAGTAGAGTTTCTAGTTCCTTTTTAAAATGATTTGTAGGGTCAGTTTTGAGGGGTTTGTAAGTCTCTAGATCTGAGAGTAGTTTTGTGGCTTCTTTAGCCACAAAGAGCGAGCTGCCCCTTTGATGAAAAAGCTCAAGTGCGAGTATTGGGAAGTTGATTCTCCAGTTGATTTCTTTTACGTGGTGTCAGAGTTAACTGTCTCGGAACCAATTTGGTCTTGGTTAGTGCAGAGTCCAGTAGGGCTTCATCATAGCCCCTGGTGATGAATTTCTCTTTCATCTGTGTCAGTTGGTCATTCATGTCCGTGGGGTCACTGTTGGCTCTAATGACCCTAAGGAACTGGGAGAATGGTAGACCTTTCTTAAGAGAAGGAGGATGAAAACTTCCTGCATGAAGAAGAGTGTTACGGTCGGTTGGTTTGCTATACAGGGTTGTCCGTAGGATTTGATTTGACAATCACTGATTTTGTAGGTAATCTTAATATATAGTATCGTTTCTGGAGTTAATTTCAGAAAGGGCTAGTTCAAGTTGTTGCTTCTGACCATGCCACAGTAGGAACACATCATCGATGTATCTAATGTAATACCCAATATGCTGTTTCATGGCAGGGTTATCCAGAAAAAAGGAGTAGTCTTTATCAAACATAAAAATGTTAGCATACGTGGGTGCCACGTTCGAGCCCATGGCACATCCACGTAGCTGTAAGAAGAACTTGTTGTCAAAGAGAAAATAATTTCTGGTAAGGATTAGTTCCAGTAATTGTAGCACCAACTCAACTGGTGGTCCCAAGTAATCCTGCTGACTTAGAATGAATTTTTTCATAACTGAAAGGCCTTGGGTATGCAGTATGCTAGTATACAGACTAACAATGTCTATAGTGCATAGTAAGGTCTCCGCAGGCAAAGTAGGTAGTTTGGCTATGTCATTCAAGAATGTGGTGGAGTCCTTCAAGTAAGTAGGCTGGGACTGAACCAGAGGTTGCAGAAAAAAATCAAGAAAACGTGAAATGGGAGCCAGTAATGAGTTGCGTGCCGAGATAATCGGCCGCCCCGGTGGACAGTTCGAATTCTTGTGAATTTTTGGTAAAGTATAGATAATGGGCACTGTGGGTGATGTTACCATGAGGGCTTCGAACACATGCTGTGGTATTGTGTCATCCGACACTGCTTGTCTTAGAATTTGGTCTAGCGTGGATCTTATCTGGTCCGTAGGGTCAGAGACCAGATGCTGGTAGACTTGTGTGTCATTAAGTTGTTGTTGGATTTCCTGGCAATAGTAGTCACGGTCCATGAGCACAATGGCTCCCCCCTTGTCCGCTGGTCTGATAATAAGATCAGTATCCTGATTTAATGTTTTGAGGGCATCTCTCTGTACCATAGTCAAGTTGGGACGTATGTACGGAATCTGGACAGCTGCCTTGGAAATACCGTCATCTAGCAGTCTGCCAAAGCATCTGAGTGAGGCGTTGTTGCTCTGTGGATCGAACGTGGACTTAGGACGGAATTTTGCATAGATAGAGGAGTCAAGAGGACGTGAGTCAGATTGATTCTAAAAATACTCTTTTAACCGGAGTGAGCGAGCAAACCTATGCTGCTCAATTTTCCACTGTAGGCTGTTGAAACGGTTGGTCGGGACGAAGCTGAGCCCCTTGTTGAAGACTTGTCTTTTGGGCTCTGTTAATATATGTTTGGAGATATTATGTATTACATCATCCCCCCTTGGGGTGGCTTTCTTCCTTTTACTTTGACCCCCCTCCTGATGGGCCGGCGAGGTTGTATACCTGTGATCTGGTAGTGATGCCAACGGGCGGTTTGTCGGGAAAACCCCGCTGGGAAGATGCCGCTTGTTCGTGTTCTGTGTCAGAGGATGAGGGGGCACTTGAAGTATCAACGAACCGCTTGGAGGGATACCTTCTAGGAAAGAATCTGGGTTTCCCCTTCTGTCCCACCTCGGTGCCAGACAGCCAGGGGTGGACTCTGTTCTCCTGATAGTCCCGTTGCACTTTCGCCTGCTTGTCCCTCTTGAATTTGGTAGTACTAACCAGTATCTCTGGTTAGTGTCTCTTTATACTTGGCTTCGAACTCCTCTATCTGTGTCTGATGTTTATTCTGTTCTTTGCCACATTCCTCTATGATCAGGAGCATAAGGTCGAATGACGCCTTGTTTAAAAGGATTCATCAGGATGTCATTGTTTTATATGAATTGATTTGAAAATTTTCAGCTGTATTACTTGAGATAACCTGAACAAGGGACTTTGCACAGTGTGTACACAGCACAGAGGTGTTGTCTATCTTTTTTTTTGCACCATAATGGAACAAGGCCTAGGATAGGTGACCCTTCCCTTAGGGGACACCTTAACTTATTCAGACATGGAGGCTGAAGCCATCCTGTTTATTGAAGAAACGTTGGATGGGCAACAGTCTATCCCTACTATTGATTTATTTCATGATTTGCTACGACTTAAGAAAAAGCACATTGATTATCGAATGCATGGGATTACATTGTCAAATTATTTCCGGGAGAAGCACATTCCAAAGGGTCTTAGAATTTCCAACATCCAAACAATCGGGAGATTCAACCCCACTTTCTGCAGATGGTGGGCAGCAATTTTAAACAAGGTGTCATTCGACCTCATGCTCTTGATCATAGAGGAATGTGGCAAAGAACTGAATAAACATCAGACACAGATAGAGGAATTCGAAGCCAAGTATAAAGAGACACTAACCAGAGATACTTCTCAAGACTGGCTGCAGCGGTTGGAACAACAATTGGATAAACACATGGCGGATCTGACCAAATTCAAGAGGGACAAGCAGGCGAAAGTGCAACGGGACTATCAGGAGAACAGAGTCTACCCCTGGCTGTCTGGCACTGAGATGGGACAGAAGGGGAAACCCAGATTATTTCCTAGAAGGTATCCCTCCAAGCGGTTCGTTGATACTTCAAGTGCCCCCCTCATCCTCTGATACAGAGCACGAACAAGCGGCATCTTCCCAGCGGGGTTTTCCCGACAAACCGCCCGCTTGCATCACTACCAGATCACAGGTATACAACCTCACCGGCCCGTCAGGAGGGGGGGGGGTAAAAGTAAAAGGAAAAAAGCCACAAGTCCTCAACAAGGGGTTCAGCTTCGTCCCGACCAACCATTTCAACAGCCTACAGTGGAAAATTGAGCAGCATAGGTTTGCTTGCTCACTCCGGTTAAAAGAGTATTTTCAGAATCAATCTGACTCACGTCCTCTTGACTCCTCTATCTATGCAAAATTCCGTCCCAAGTCCACATTCGCTCCACAGAGCAACAACACCTCACTCAGATGCTTTGGCAGACTGCTAGATGACGGTATTTCCAAGGCAGCTGTCCAGATTCCGTACTTATGTCCCAACTTGACTATGGTACAGAGATGCCCTCAAAACATTAAATCAGGATACTGATCTTATTATCAGACCAGCGGACAAGGAGGAAGCCATTGTGCTCATGGACCGTGACTACTATTGCCAGGAAATCCAACAACAACTTAATGACACACAAGTCTACCAGCATCTGGTCTCTGACCCTACGGACCAGATAAGATCCACGCTAGACCAAATTCTAAGACAAGCAGTGTCGGATGACACAATACCAGACCATGTGTTCGAAGCCCTCATGGTAACATCACCCACAGTGCCCATTATCTATACTTTACCAAAAATTCACAAGAATTTGAACTGTCCACCGGGGCGGCCGATTATCTCGGCACACAACTCATTACTGGCTCCCATTTCACGTTTTCTTGATTTTTTTCTGCAACCTCTGGTTCAATCCCAGCCTACTTACTTGAAGGACTCCACCACATTCTTGAATGACATAGCCAAACTACCTACTTTGCCTGCGGAGACCTTGCTATGCACTATAGACATTGTTAGTCTGTATACTAGCATACCGCATACCCAAGGCCTTTCAGTTATAAAAAAATTCATTCTAAGTCAGTTGGTCCTACAATTACTGGAACTAATCCTTACCAGAAACTATTTTCTCTTTGACAGCAAGTTCTTCTTACAGCTACGTGGATGTGCCATGGTCTCGAACGTGGCACCCACGTATGCTAACATTTTTATGTTTGATAAAGATTACTCCTTTTTTTGGATAACCCTGCCATGAAACAACATATTGGGTATTACATTAGATACATTGATGATGTGTTCCTACTGTGGCATGGTCAGAAGCAACAACTTGAACTAGCCCTTTCTGAAATTAACTCCAGAAACGATACTATATATTAAGATTACCTACAAAATCAGTGATTGTCAAATCAAATCCTACGGACAACCCTGTATAGCAAACCAACCGACCGTAACACTCTTCTTCATGCAGGAAGTTTTCATCCTCCTTCTCTTAAGAAAGGTCTACCATTCTCCCAGTTCCTTAGGGTCATTAGAGCCAACAGTGACCCCACGGACATGAATGACCAACTGACACAGATGAAAGAGAAATTCATCACCAGGGGCTATGATGAAGCCCTACTGGACTCTGCACTAACCAAGACCAAATTGGTTCCGAGACAGTTAACTCTGACACCACGTAAAAGAAATCAACTGGAGAATCAACTTCCCAATACTCGCACTTGAGCTTTTTCATCAAAGGGGCAGCTCGCTCTTTGTGGCCCATTATCTCCACTGACAAGTTATTACCTTCCCTTACAGACAAGAGGATTCTGCATAGCTACACCAGATCGCGTAAAATCAAGGTCATTGTGTGCAAGAACATGATTACATCTGATGCAACTATCAAACCTACCACCTTCTTAAGCAAGGGCCCTGGATGCTATAAGTGCTTAGGCTGCGCTACGTGCAAATTTATGGACACAGGAAATTCCTTTGTACACCCCAGGACTGGTAGAAGGTACCCTATTAAACAGATTATCTCCTGCGTGACCACACATGTGGTATACCAAATAAGATGCCGATGTGGTCTGGTATACATCGGCCAGACCACTAGGGTGTTTAAGGAACGCATGGCACAGCACCGTTCAGCGATCAAATTGACTATGGAGGGCAAGGCGATTGACCAACCTGTTGCCCGGCACTTTGCGGCCATGCACCACTTAGTAACGGACCTACGATACAAGGGATTGGAGCATGTCCCGGTTTCCATCAGACGTGGTGACCGTGCTAGGACCCTCTCTCAGAGAGAGTCCTTTTGGATTCATACTTTGGACACTTTGCACCCTAAGGGTCTCAATGAGACTTTACCATTGAATTGCTTTCTGTAACCTGACGGTCTCGATTATCACTTGCCCTTTAGTTTCATTCTTTATTTACGTAATTTTATGTTTATATTTATTTTAGTTTTTCACTGTATTCTTCTTTTTCTTATAGTTTTTCTCCCTCTTTTAATTCATCTTTTCCATTTATGTCACGTATTTCTGTTAACCGATGATCACATTTATTCTGTGTGGGATGGAGTGGCTACTATGTTGCTTTATTTTGGTCTACTTCTGTTATTTACCTAGTAGCTACTGTTACATTTTTCTGCTACATGTCAGTAATATGATCTTTTATTGCAGGAGTATTTGCAATATATGTGTTCTACATTATTTGTTTTTTGCATTCTGACTGTCTGACTGTCTGACATAGCTTTCTGAGCCTTGTTCCTGGCACCTTTTTCTGTTTTTTCACTTTTTTGTGTGCTTAATCTCGCCCCTACAGACCCATCTATCTCCAGCCTGCCTGTTGCATATTAATACACACGGGGAGCTTTTGCGTCTCCCATCTCCATGGCAACCTGCATTCCTATCCTGTATTGACGGCACGCGTCTCCCACAGCCTTTGATCGTTCAGCTGTGAGTTATCCCCTCTATGTTGTTCTACTCCCTTTTTTTGCCTTTAGGAATTTTTCTATGACATACAGGATGGCTGGATGCAGCGTTATACAACGGGGAGCGTGTCTGTCTCCCAGACGCTGCTGCATCCAGCCGCGTCTCAGCACTGACAGGTGGTTACTAAGGTAACTGTAATCAACGGGATTATCTTGTCAGGCGGCTTCCGGAGGCGTAAGTCTTTTTCTTTATATTCAGTTTCTGAGTTACACTGTTTGATGTCTGTTTGTTCTGATGCCCTGATGAAAATCCCCTGGTGGGATTGAAATGTTGGTGATGGTTCTGGCTATGTTTGTTTCACTAAATTAGCCAAACCACAAAGTCTGGATGACAGCAAAGGCTTCCAAACAGAGAAGGGTGGACTGTGGTTCATATAGAGCAGCCTGGCCAACCTGTGGCTCTCTAGGTGTTGAAACTACGAATCCCAGCATGCTCTATCAGGTATTAGGGATGCCCATACAGTCAAAGCATGCTGGCACTTTCACAACACCTGATACAGGAACTACAGGAATGATAAACACTTTCCTATATTTGGCAGTCCTGTCCACGCAGCTCAGCCAGCAGATACTGAAGAGATTTTCCAGGCTATGGTTATACACATCCTTTCATTATAGGAGCGACTCAGAGAACCCCTTTTATTGGCACATATTATATATACATTTATATGGCAGAGATATAAGCAGCATAATCATTAAATAGTGTGAGCCGATGACCTACAGCAGTCTTGACATTGGTTAATGAATGTTCCAGGTCACTGCTCACCTTTCCTTTGCAGTACTGTTTAATCTCCTCTGTGGTGCACTGCTCCCCGTTATGAGTCTTGATACAGGCACAAAGCTCCTCCCCCATTCGCTCATCCTTCACTCCAACGACCTGTAAGAAGAGACGACAGAATGCTTACATTAACATATGTAAATTATTATTGCATGACTTATGACCCTGTCTGTCATGGCTGCATCTATCTACATCTACCCTCTCTGTCTATGAGTCTGTATCAGCAATCCGTTATCATGCAGCATATGTATTTCAATAGTCTGCAGCCATGAGGGTAGAGAGTCACAACTGAGCTAGGAAACATCTGTATTTGCTACACCTACCTGAGCCTCCATGATTTTGGGATGTGTGTGCAGGAACTGCTCTATTTCAGCAGGATAGATATTTTCTCCCCCTCGGATAATCATCTTTACAGCGTTTTTACAACGATTTTACAGTATCCGTATTCATCCATAGTAGCAATATCTCTGGTAAACAAAAGAATGACTACACCAACAAAGGGGGCTTGCAGGGGAAACCCATTATACCCTTGGCATCGAGTATATGGGTCTGTGAGTCATTCTGAGCAGAGGGTGTGGTTGTTTTCACATGAATATAGCACCTTTTCCCACGACTATTCCAGTGTTAGAACAGATTTGCTGTAGTTGCCAGGTCTGTTCCACTATTAGTAAACAGTGAATGGTTGGTCATGTTATATTTCTTGGTATTAGTTGTGGTTTTATTACATTAAATGACTTTCTTTTGTTTGATTGTCGGTAAGAACATACCTATTAGGCTTGACTAAATAATGTACTAAATTCTGCTCCAGAAACAATACCATTGCATAACGGTTCCAGATAATGCTCTTGTCCACTAGGGGGAGTCTTGTCCAATCAGATTACTCACCCAGTTTTATACCATCTCTCCGGGGTTATCACCTCTTTGGTCTTTTCTTCATCTGCCCAGTAACCTCTGATCCACAGCTCCCCAGGGCTATTGAGTGGGACTATCTCCCTGGTGGTGGTATCTACTATTTTTGCCTTCAAGGAAAAAGCACTGTTAGTGCTGTGAGGCTGTAGAAGTAGAGTGATTGTGAAAGGGTTTCCTTACCTCTGTATGGGGCAAGATGTGACCCCCAGTACTGGTCTTGCAAGTAAGATCATCATAAGGGAATCCTAAGAAAGTGACAGGGCTGTTCTCTGTTATACCATAAGCAATCTGCAGGAGGGCAACCAATTACAAGGCTAATTGTATACTGGAGGTGTGAAAATAAGCAACAAAAAACTCCAAATATTGATGCAAAATGACCGAATCTGTCTTGGTCATAGTCCAATAGCAGATTTATATAAGACAGAACTGTCATTTTGTATGATGTGTGCAATCCACTCAGCACATAAAAAGAAACAATCCTTCCTTTCAGTGTGTCTCCATCGTGGGAGGTAGGGTGAAGGTCTCGGAACTCTATGTAAGTGATAGGCATAGTCTACCATCCACTCTCTCAGGTGCGTTAATACAGCAATTTTTTGCTATTTTGAGCTTCAAATGCAACACGATTAGATATTAAGATCTGGTGCAATAACAGTTGTGACTGAGGGCGGGGCTAAGTGCAGTAGTGGGTGTTCCCTCTTAGTCAATGTACAGTATACGCATTCCCTCTCTCGCTGCTTACCCTCCAGAATTCTGCAAACTTAAGAATATTGGGGTAGATCCAGAAATGTGACGTAAAAACGTTGTTTTAACAGCATTAACACTTTCGATCGCCGGAATGAATGCGGGCCGGCAAGATTTTAACAATCCACACCGACACGTTAAATTACGCCATCTAAAGATAGCGTTAGGGTAAGTATTCCAGCGGTCTCCCCATGTAAACCCCTTTTTCTCCCCCCTGATAGCTGTTATTAGGGGGAGGAAGAGGGGGGGTACATGTCGGGTGACCGCTGGAATACATTTAAGTAAAAACACCCCATTAAAATCTAAGTAAAAAAAAAATATATATATGAACTAGTTTTAATAAAATTTTATCTAATAAACCTATTGAATAAAAAAAACAAAAACAAAAAAATTGAAAACAAAGCTTTTAAAGTTACCTGACCGGGCACACATCTGGCTTTGATCCCGGCGCATGCGCAGTGATTTTGCCTTTTGAGACTTGAAATTTTAAAAGTCCCAAAAGGCATCTATTGTGCATGCGCCAGGCTCCAGAGCCGATCTCTCACACTCAAGACCATATGATAATAGTAAATCCTTATTAAAAAAAAGAACATCACCAAATTGTGTGTAAGTGGAAACATGGAGATTGTTCAGAAGGCCATGATGAAAGGTATCTACATGTGGAATCAGGTTATACAAAGGCTCAAAGTGAACCATGTGTATAGACACCAAGGTGAGTCAAAAGGGGATATACAGATGTAAATTAGGCAGAAATCCCACATGGTTTAAAGCATTCAGATCTTCATGTTTACAGAGAGAGAGAAAGTAATACCAGGACAGTTAGACATTTGAAACATAATGCTTAAGACTAAACAGTTTGGTAAATGAATGCTATACAGTATGTATCAGACTATTGTAGGTATAAGTAGCAGGATAACTATAGAATGTTGGTATATGACAAAGTGAATAATAAGAAAGCAGCTTGTTACATGGCAATGTGAAATATCTGGATTGTATTGCATGGTATGGAATGGTACCTGAAAGATGAGATTACTGTCCTGGAGTGTGTGTGTGTGTGTATAGTTCAAGCAGAGAGTCAGTCAGAGAGAGTGAGTTCTGGCTTGTGCATCTGTTTAAATAGGGTCTTTTGTTCCCAAAATCCATTGCATCATTACTGATGACATCACAGGAAACTGGTCAAAAGACAAGGGATGATACCTGGCAGTAAAGCCAGCTCACATACCATATAGAGTCCCACCTATAGTGACTTGTGTAGAGACCCTTTCACAGTCCCCCTGTTGTCGGAAAACCCAACACTACAAGTTGAAGATTAATATAGTATTATTAGTCCCTACCGACCTGTTGAAAATCTCATTCCCCAAATCCTTCCTATAACTCTGCTTTGAACAGGAAAACATTAAAATATATCAATGTCCATCTTGTAATATTTAGTACGATAATAAAAGTTCATGAAACAATGGTAAAAAAAAAAAGAATACAAAAAAAAATGTAAATCAATTTCTGATGAAGTCTTGTAGTCTATAAACCTGTAAAAAATAATCCGGAAACAAAGTCTTTGGAAAATTAAAAAAAAAAGAAAAGTCCATAAAGTCTTTGGAACGTCCATAAAGTCCTTGTAAAACAAAGAAAAATTCATAATCAGTCCTTGCAAAAAGGAAAAATCTATAAACGCCTTTAACCAATTTCTAGGTGAAATCAAAACATATCTTAAAACAAAGGAAGAGAGAGGAAAAAAACCATGACAATTATCTCTTCCTACCGACTATGGGGAGATAGAAAAAACCTCCTGTATATTTCTTCTTGGTGTACAGGTAGTTAAAACCCCCAGAAGGGAACCATAGTGGAAAAATATCCCCTCCCTTAAGGGAATGTCCATAAAAATGAGAAGGGTCATGCATCGTTCAAAGAGGGATCTTAAAGAGTTATTAATTTCAGTAATTTGGTGTTCCATTATCCCCCCTTCCCTTAATAGTCTCTCATTTGTTTCTTTGTCAAAACACGTTGTTCTTCTCGATATAGTCTGACAGTCTTCTGAAGTTGTTTGTTCAATCTCTTAATCTTTCTGTAGATAACTAGTAGAGCAATGTACATAATGGAAACTAAAATAATGAGGACTATTATGGGATGTATCAGAAGGTTGAAAAACGATGTTGCTTTAGCACTGTATCCAAAAAGGCTTTCCCACCAAGATACTTTAGCATTTTCCTCTAAGGCATGCAAAACCCTTGTAATCTTGACAGTGTCGTGTTCTAACTTGATGGTCGCTTGGGTCTCCTTTAGGTTCTTCAAGATTTCGTTTTCATTCTCAAAATCTAACAGCCAGTTCTTCAGTTCTGTGCCAAAACCAAGCGGAATCTGAAGTCTCACTGGAGTGTTTGGGCGAATGTCTAACCGTTTCTCTGGGGTTACTGGAGTTCTTCCTTTTTCATCTGCTACATCAATTCCTAGAGTGGGAATAAGAGTACAATACGCTCCTCGGAGGAGAATTCCTCTTTGGGTGCAGTTAGTAGCATATCTAGTGTAAGAGGCATTTTGGAGTTGGTACCAACACCAGTACCCTTGTCCCAAATACTTTAAACTAGATGGTGGTTTGGGATTAACATCAATCAAACAATTCAGTATTCCAACACTGATGTCTGAGAATCCTGTTATAACCCCCTTGACACAATACAGCATCCTCCCGTCTCCAACAACCATTGTTTAAGTTATGGTAATTCTCAAACAATAATTCAATAGACTTGAATAAGTAGCAATGAGCAGTAAGTATTTCCAATCGAAGAATTTATTGAATCGAGCCCTTAACTCAGCAATCGTAGACAATGTGGATCACCGAGGGTCAGAAAGCATGTGACAACATCGTTATACAAGACAGGCATATTTATATCAAATCTGGTCACCCTTATACACATTAAAAATACATAGATCATCATGGACTTTATTCCTGCCAACATCTGCAATTCTCCCTCTTCCTGGTATTATAACAGTATTTTTAAAAACAACCTCCTACGTGTCTAGATTTTGAGGCCTGGCGTCATATATTTTATTAGACCCTTATCCTGTTATTCCCCTAGATATTAATAAGTTGTTTGTGCCGGTCTGTACTAGGTCATCTTGACCTAGTAAGTATATCATGAACTTTAACATGTCTTTATCTTTATTGATAGCTTATAATCTTAATTAAGGGCTGGTGAGTTTCGCTTAGTTACATATTTGTAAATTGGTATGTATTATTGAATATATTTATGAATATATGTTTTAGGGTAAAATTATTGAATATTATTGTATAAATCTAGTTTTAAGTATTATGGATATAAAAATACATTGATTATATGAATATAACTTTGACACCATCAGTGTCAATTAAATATGGATATAATCCTTCATATATTAAAATACCAGACTGGAGTCGTGGATAGAGCATTGTACCTTCAGACATATGAATTCCCAAATTCACTGCAGTGTATCCCTGCCTTTCTCTACCAGAGATTGGAGCTAGAGAGAAAGCAGTACAAGTCAGGTTTTGACAACCATGCCACTGCGTGAGCCACCAGTTTGTGTGATTCATTGCAAAAGCAGGGATAAGTGTTCTTATCCTCTGTTTAAGATTAAATGGATAGTGACCATCACGGAGAGATGACACAATATGTTTTAGATTTTCAGAGAGTTTGCTTTGAGCCCGAGTACATGCCAGAGCCAACTGAGCTCTGTCTTGTTCACCAATTATACCTACTATTAACCTCCTAAACTTCTCCTTAAGATCCAAGGATAAAGAAGTTGTTGCATCTATATGAGCATGCTGTAAGTCTTCAAGGATGTGATTTACCTCTAATTAAGTCTTTTTACCATCCCCTGTATGTTGTGTTAGGTTCCCAAGTTTACTTCTCATAACTTCTAAAGCCATAGTGTTTAGAGCCCCTAATCCCATTGCTCCTCCTCCTAACATGTCAGATCTCTTCTCTTTTTACTTTTTAATCCCCAGTTATCCTTTTTTGTTTCTTGTCCTGACCCTACCCATCCCTTAAGCATATCTATCTGGTTCCTTACAAATTTCTCACATCTGTGGTCCCAGTGATCTACTCTAAAGTCCTCTACTGAGATTCTCCATGTATATAATACAAATTTAACATCAGTTATTACCTTCCATGGAGAAGACAGTTGGGGCACTATTACATCAGCTATTTTATAGGTGGGGATTGTACAGGCATCAAAGTGTGGCTTAACTGGCTGGGGGACTTCAGCTTCATAAGGAACTCTGACTACTGTTACACATATTTGTCCTCTCCCTTCAAACGGATACCATTGGTCACTATCCCCAGGTTGTAAGGAAAGATATTTGATTGGTTTTGTCTTGGAGAGATAGGCCCACTGTGAGAAAGTCCAGCACCCTTCATCTACTGCTTCACAGAATGGCCATTTGAAACATTTTCTAAAGGTGTATAGTGCTGGACATTACCGTCAGAAAAACCATCTCTCCAAAACCCATACAAACACCACTGACCCGGGATGAAGGTGTAATTTATGTAGGGCTCTTGTATCTTACCTTCCTTACATTCTAGTTTTAACAGACCCAGATCCATAACATTGGATTCTGTGTAATTGTAATATGATGATGTGTTTGTACCCCCCTTTTCCCCATTATTGGGTTTAGATGTAACAGGACCCACCAGTGTTGATAAGGCAAGTTTTCTCGGAGAGCAGTCAATCTCACACTTGTGGATTCCTACGGAGAAAGGGGACCAGTACTGGTGTCCTCGAGTAACTACTCTTTTCTGCGTTGCCATGATCTGCTAAGAGAGAAGGCGTGAGTCCAGTTCTTTTTACATACAAATCAACAAGCAAATATTAACTCTATTGAATTGAAGTGACTCTGGTAGGTTTTGCTTGGTCAATATGGATCCATAATACCTTGCGTCTCCTTTAAGAGTGTTTTTAAGCTGTCATTGACCTTTGTACTTTGAGCATGATCTCAAGGACCTTGTATGGACCCTCCCAATTAGCATCCCAAGGACCTGTTTTCCGAAAAACTTTAACCATTACCATATCTCCTACAAGGGGCATAGGGTCCTCCCCCTGTAGATAGGGTCTATGCAGTCTAATGGCTGCATATGGCAGTAGTCCCTTCAGGTTCTCTTAAACCTGTTGTAGGAACACATCTCTAGTGATTGCATCTTTTATGGGATTTGACAGCTGAGGCTCATTTGGGAAGCAAATAGGCATTTTGCGACCTGTCATGAGTTCAAACAGAGTGATCCCTGTGGTGGATGCTTCTGTTGCCCTAATACCCATGAGAATTGCTGGTAGGGCTGTTACTCAAGAAGTTCCCTTCTGTTGCAGTGCCTTGGCTAACCGGGACTTGATGGTCCGATTCATGCGCTCTACTATCCCTGCTGACTGAGGGTGATATGGAACATGAAACCGTTGCTTTATGTCCATAAGTTCACAAAGTGCTTTCATGACCTTGCCAGTGAAACGGGTTCCACGATCAGATTCTATTACCCTGAGGATACCCCAGTGTCAGGAACCCGGACCACCTACGTCAGAATCCCTGACTTGGAAACCCAAATTTACATTTACCTGGGGGCCTAGCAAGTTAAATCCACCTTAATCTTCTAGCACCACCCACCTCTATTAGGTAAAATCTCTATATTTACCCCAAATATTCAAGCTGCCACCACGCATTTTAAAGGTTAACGCGAACCTATCACCGAAGCTATAACACACTGAACGGAAACTATCACCCCGTGACCCTATTCCTGTAAATTCCCCGGATTAATAACCTTTGTTATTGGAATGATCACTTCATGAATTATTCCCCCTATCAGTTACAGTACGTAGCCAAAGCAGTCAAGTTCTCTTCAGAGAGTAGGGTTTTCAGAGCAAATATGAATAAGGCAAAAAGGATTTATTTTACAAAAAGGTACAATGCTTAATTACATAAAATAAAGATATTTAACAATAAAAGGTTACAGGACTAGACAGAATAAAAAGTCATACAAGCAATTTGAAATAAAAAGGAGCAAAACAGAAAATAATCACCTGTGTTGAGATTACTTCTTTGCTAGGGGTTTAGCAGAACAATGGATAATTCCCCCAGACTGGCAAGCTGGACCCCACAAGGAACCACCCTCAGCCTTGGGCTGATTCCATATTTAAAGGTACCTTATCAGTCTATCTCTCCTCCCCCTGGCAAGGAGAGGTGATTGGTTAGCAGTCTGTGACCTCAGTATGGGGCTGACCTGAGCTTCTGGAACCTGCCCCTCTGATTTTAATAACTAAAGGGATGAAATCATATTTCTGCCTATCAGTGGCTGTACCACTGATACCAGTAGGATATTCACCTTTCTGACTATATGATGGACGTTTAGATACCAAACAGTACCTGGCCAGGATATATACGCACCCTGTAGCTTATCAAGGCCCTTTCCAACAATGCCACTGAGTTCAAATGGAGTGATCCCTGTGGTGGATGCTTCTGTTGCCCTAATACCCATGAGAATTGCTGGTAGGGCTGTTACCCAAGAAGTTCCCTTCTGTTGCAGTGCCTTGGCTAACCGGGACTTGATGGTCCGATTCATGCGCTCTACTATCCCTGCAGACTGAGGGTGATACGGAACATGAAACCGTTGCTTTATGTCCAAAAGTTCACAAAGTGCTTTCATGACCTTGCCAGTGAAATGGGTTCCACGATCAGATTCTATTACCCTGGGGATACCCCAGCGTGACAGAATTTGTTCCCATAGGACACGTGCAGTAGTGCCAGCTGAATCATTCACCGTTGGAATAGCTTCCACCCATTTTGAGAAGACATCAACTACCACCAAGGCATAGCGGCAACTACGGCTACCAGATGGTAGAGGTCCTATATAGTCTATCTGTAATGCTGCCCATGGCCCTTCAGCTGGGGGCACACGCTGTAGCACTGGCTTGAGAGCAGGTGCCCTAGGATTTATTTGGGCACACACAAGACATTGCTGGGTAACATTCTCTACAGTTTTAGACATCCCTGACCAGTATAACTTACCTTTTAGGAGAGACAAAAGTTTATCCCTGCCAGGGTGTCCAAGGAGTTGGTGGTTCAAACGAGCTAATTCTACCTGGAGATGTGTAGGGACTACTGGGAGTGGCTGAAGACCATCTCCTTGAGAATAACACAGGATGCCCTGTTTGATAGACCAGGGATCTTGTGGTGATGTCATATGTGAAATGAGAAGAGGATCTTTTCTTTGCTCCTCTTCAAATGACACAGGACCTTCTTTTAGCACTTTCTTTCGTGCTGCCACCTGAAATGAGGACAGAGTGTCAGCATCTGGATCACGAAAGATCCCAGATACTGCTGCCCTTTTTGCTGCCTCATCTGCTGCATTGTTACCCAAAACCAGGGGACTGTTACCTTTTTGATGTGCAGGAACCTTGATGATTGCAGCTTCTTCAGGGTGTGACTTTCCCCATTCCCATAGTTCTTTCAGAACAGGAACATGTGCGAGAGGCTTGTTCTGGCTGTCAACAAATCCTCTCTTTTGCCAGGTGTCAAGATGTGTTGTCAAAGACCGCACTACATATGAACTGTCACTGTATATTGTGCGTCTTCCAGGAGGTTGGAGGAGAAGTGCTTCTTTCACAGCCTCCAATTCTGCCCATTGTGCTGACCGGTGACCTGGGAGTCTAACCAGACTCTGGATCCCAGTGGTCTCATCCAAGACCACGTATCCTGTCATGTATGTCCCATTAGCATGGAAGCGAGATCCATCAACAAAAATGACTCTATCATCAGTGTGCGTTACCTGTCTGAAGAACGGTGTCCAAATGGAATGAGTCATTTCACCACAGTCATGTTCTGTTCCAACTGTATTTAACAATTGAGACAGGACATACTTAGCCTTGTGACATATTTTTATGTTGCGTCCACTGAGGTCCATTATCCACCTCCCAAACCTCTGATGGGAGACTCCAGGAAGAGTATCTCGGAGTAGGAGGGTTAATGGAGAGTGGGGTGTCTGTACTGTGAGAGGCCTGAATCCTACAATATGCTCAGTCACTTTGACAGCATAGTGTATTGCTGCAAGCTGCTTTGCACATGCGTCAAAAACCCTTTCAACTGGTGAAAGAAGTCTTGAAAAGTATCCCAATGGTTTTACTGCCTTTCCCACCTCTTGCAAGAGCACTGCTGATATAGATTCTGGACCAGCATGCGCTTGGATGGCCAGTTTGCCATCTGGGTGAGGGGTGGCTAGTACAGGGGCGGAGGAAAGATTCCTTTTTAATGTTGTAAAAGCCTCCCCTTGTGTCTCCGCCCAACAACCTTTCACTAAAGGCTGTTCACCTCTGAGTAATTCATAGAGGGCCTTCGCTTTGAAAGCAAAGTCCTCAATGAATTCCCTCATAAAATTTGCAACACCCAGGAATTTTCTTAAATCTTGCAGTGTTCAAGGGCTGGGCAGTTTTTAGCATTCCACACGGGCGGCCATGATACCCTTTGTACCATGGGCAATTCTAACTCCTAAGAATGTGACCTCTGACCTGGCCAGGTTTGCTTTGTGTGGACTTAGTTTAAGTCCTGCACGTGACAAGAGGCCTAACAATTCTTCCAAGAGTGTCAAGTGTTCCTCCATGGTCTCTGTATGGAGAAGCAGATCATCAACATATTGTAACAAGCATTCTGGGCGTGAAAAGATACACAGCACTTTTGCTAATGCTTGACGAAAATATGTTGTACTGCTGTGGAAACCTTTTGGTAAAACGCAAAACATGTATTGTGTATCACGCACAGTGAATGCAAACTTGTACCGGCAACTTTCTGTAAGGAGTATGGAGAAAAATCCGTTAGCCACATTAATGGTTGAGAATACTTGGCTTTTGCCATTTATCCTTGCCATTATGTCTGGGGTCTCTGCCACTAGCTGTGCTGACATAGGGGTGTATTTGTTAAGAACCCGGAGATCAATAGTAAGTCTCCACGTGTTGTTCTCCTTCTTTTTGACAGGCCAT
This sequence comes from Limnodynastes dumerilii, assembly GCA_011038615.1. NCBI lineage: Eukaryota > Metazoa > Chordata > Amphibia > Anura > Limnodynastidae > Limnodynastes > Limnodynastes dumerilii. The sequence goes on along the minus strand of WWET01003171.1, from coordinate 110,830 downwards.
AAAGGATTATTGCATTTGGAATTTGCCTTTATGACTACTCCCTTTTGTTCTAGATCTGTCACAGCTTCTACAACAGATTCCATGGTTTCAGGAAGGGAAGCAAAATTGACGCTGAGGCGGTGGGTCTGGCCCTTGTATGTCCACCTGAACATCAACCATTCTTCCACAATCATTTTTTCCTTATGCCCATAACTCTGGGAACTTGTTTACAATAGGTTCAAGGTCTGAGTTGTGCGAAACCTCTGGCCATTTGTGCACAAGTCCACTATCAAGCTTGTCATTTGGTTGTATGGGTGAACCTAGATGGTGTTGCTGCACAATACAAACCTTTTTCTTTCTAGGGCCTTTCCACACCATACAATTTGCTAGATCTAATATCCAACCCTGCTGTGTCATTATTGCTAGATCTAATATCCAGCCCTGCTGTGTCATTACATCAGTTCCGATAATGTTATCGGAACCTGAGTAATACCACATTGGAATCTTCAAACAGAAATCATTGTTGACTTCTACAATTACCTGTTCAATCATGTAAGCTGTAACCCCCCCTTGTTGGTGATCAAATCCAATCACCACACACTGAGGACATTCTGGATCCAAATCATGCTCAACATTGGTGATAGAAATCTCTGCTCCAGTATCAAGCATGATTTTTAATAACTTACCTTTTATTTTGCCTATGATGTGGGGTCTCCCTGAAGGATCAATTGTAAGCCTACAGAGTGGAATTAGATCCTTCTGGGCCCCTAACCTTCAGTCCAGCTGCACTAGATTTCCTGTAGGAGTCTCAGTTGCACAGACTGATACTTCTTTTTTCTGTGAGGATTGCACAGTCACAGGCTGTTTGTCTGCCTGCACATTTACAGCTGCCACACTCATTTTGTGTGTGCAACTGACTTACCTTTTGTTCCTAAGGTATAGCTATACTTTTTCTGGAGGCATGAGAAAGGCTGATTGGTACAGTTCCTTCTCATATGACCTGTCTGTCTGCACTTGTAACAGATAAGCTCTTCACCTTCTGCTGGTGGAGCAGAGGACTGAATAGCCGTAGGGAGGTGTGCAGGGTGCATCTGGCGGCGATCGCGCGTTACACTACCATGTATACCTTGTTCCCTAACCTGTACAGATTTCTTGGACCTCAATATTTCCTGTCTGAATTCCTCAATGATCCTAGCTGCACCTGCAACTGTGGTTTCCCTCTGAGCAATAGCACGCAGATTGACATTTGTGTAAGTAAATTTTTCCACAAATGTGCGAATCATGCCTGGTGGAGTATGGGACCTATGATCATTAGTTACTGTTCTGTACATAGCTTCAAACCGACCGCATAAAGCTAAAGGTTCATGATGGATGGTAGGTTTAAAACTATTCAGGATATTTGGAGTTACTTCTCTATGCCCAGTTGTTAATAGCATTAGTGTAGCAATTCTTTCCTCCTTGTTATGGAAGCGACCATTCTTGGGAGCTGAGTCCCCAGTAGTCTCATATCGCTGACTGAGGTAAGTAGGTAACCATAACTTAAAAAGATCCATGCGATCTTCTGGGGCCACAATCAGTTGAGTACAGTGGCCTTCAAAAATATCACAGGAAGTAAAAGGATCTAAACTGCTATCATATTGAGGTAATTCTTTTTTGAGCTCCAATAGGATTTTTGTTCTTCTTATATCTTTGCCTTTTGGCATGTGATTTAAAAAGAATGCATCTTTTGCCCTATTAGTCACTGGCGTCAAGATTGGAGTGGCATCTATAACATCCCATCCACTTCCAAGGTCTTGTGCCTGTGCACCAATAGTATTCCCCCCTGATGTTGTGGGGTAATCCAGTGTACGTACCACTGGTATTGTGGGATAACTTACAGAAGAACTGGTACCCTGTCTATTATCCCTGTTATGTGGGGTTACACTGAGATCCAAGCCTGATAAATCTGCTTGGTACCCAGCTGAATTACCACTTTCCTTGTTGTACACACAAATTTGTTTTGTGGGCAGTGACTCTATAGAGTCTACCCTAGGATTGTATTTTGAAAGTTCTTTAATTAAATTTGAGAGCTCTGGTCTCCAAATAGTTTCCTCATAAACCTGCACAAGTTTAGCTAACATTTGGAACCGCCTTTGCTTTTTATTAATCACACTCCTATTATTAATAACCAATTTGTCATGACCATATACCTGATCCAGGAGCTGTGACCATAAATTCTCTGCAGATGTGTAACTAGTAGGAATTACTGGATTAAAACTGCTACCGTGTGCAAACTTTGTGATGTTAATAAAATCCATATCTATCTTAAGTTTGACCTCCCGACCGTGATATCGACCTGTGTGGATACTTTCTATGCCTATTGCGTGGAAATGAAGTCCTCAGTCCTAGAAGGGACTGGTGGATTCGTCTTGTAGACCTGAACTTCACCCAACCAAAGTAGCTACCCTTGGTCTTACCCGGGGAATCAGTGCGCGCTTGTCTACTCAGAAATCCTAAGCATTTCCACGGCCGTGCCCGCTTTTAGACAGCTATCAAGGATGGAAATACCGGTTGAAGATGCCTTTAATGGAATCTGCAGCATTCAGAGATAGTGGGGCTGATTCAGAGATGCAATTTCCACGGCACTTAGGTGCGTATATTTAAGATCCTAGAAAATTCGCAAAACTGCGCATGCATAGTAATAGTGCAACGCCGTTTACGTAGCGGTTAGGAGCGTAAATTCGCTAAGAGCGTAAGTTTGAATCGCACGCAAGCACTTAAGATCTTAAGTGCAGCGAATCTTTAAGATCTTAAGGATTTGCATGGAAATGGGCGGGGGGAGGCAGGGAAATGAGGGAAAGTGGGCGAGGACTGACACTTAGGATCTTAAATGAACGCTCCCACGTCACTTAAGATCCCAAATGACAGCGTATAGTTAAGGCAAGTCAATGGTGGTCTAAGTTTAAGATCCACCGCTGTTTGCAAGGGGAGTGTCTGGTTTTGCAGGGGGCTGGAACCTGCTAAGATCTTAGCAAAGGTGCGTATATTTGCGATCTTTACGCAATCGCATCTCTGAATCAGCCCCATTGTGTATAGTAAATATATAATTTAATGTGCAGTTTGTATGGGATAAATAAGACAGAAAACAGAAACTATTCATGTATGAGGAAGATGTGTGTATGGTAATTTATTGGATGTGTGAGGGTGAATTATAAGACATGTATTATGTTACTGGGAGAAAAAAATAGTTTGGGTTATTAATACAATCTATTACTTAATAATTGCTGCAGTACTGCTGTTTTGTCTTGGGTAACAGTGGGTATTAGTTGAATTAAGTTTCCCACACAAGGCAAATGGAATAGCTGTTCTAATCACCTTCATCTCTTGGAGGTGGGAATGTCAGACACACAGAAAGGAAGTCAAGAGCCGTCAACCAGCGGCAGGAACTGACAGTTTGAAAGACTTGCATTTTCTGTGAGTTAGGTGATCAATGCTGCACAAGCTGGAGAATGAAATGTTCACTTTATGAAAAATGTTTCCAATTTCCATTGAAATGGACAAAGCACAAATTTTAGCAATAAAACAGTTATGACATAGACACAAATATGAAAGTGCTAATTAAAATGCATCTATGTGCAAAATAAAGTACCATAAATCATTTAACACTATAACTATCAACTAACATTCCAGAACAAAACAATTTGTTTGTTTTGTAGGGCTATTGGAGGTTATCTGTAATTGAATCAATAGGTGCCTTATTTGTTCATGACACAACTGTTTAGCTTTGCTTCACTGTCTTCATCCATACCCTTTGTACGTTTAAGACAGTTTTAAATTATTGGCCTGTAGTAACCCTTTGACAATATAATGTGCATGAATAGAAATCTCTTTGCAAATCAAGAGTGACATATAAATGAGTCTTCAAATTGATCCTTCAGAATTCTCTGATTATTGTAAAATACTTTTTATACTATACAAATTTAACATATTTTTTTTTCCCTAGGAGATAAAGTATGCTGGATTTTTCTTCAGTTTTTTTTTCATATGACATGTAATATCATTTATTAAAGGATTCTGGATGGTCTCCTGCTCCCATTATTTAAGAGAGGTTAATCAGTGATCACTAAACTGAGTGCCACTTCAATGACAACTGAAAACACAATGGGTGCTCCATATATATATTTTCATACTGGCAGCCATAACTCATACAAAAACACTTCTAGTGATATAAAAAAAAAAATTAACTCTACAGAGATATGTCTGTAAAAGTGTATGCAAATATGTTACGTTCTGGTTCAGTGTTAAACGTGGTTAAAAAAGGATTAATTGATTATTAGCATAACATCAGAGCCCCAGGTAAAAAAAAAAAAAAAAAGAAGGGAAGGGGGATTACATTCAAATAATCCTAGTCACACCAATTGGGAGGTCCAGCCACTTATAGTCTTTGCAAAGCCAACCTTGGGATCTGGAAAAGTAGCCCTTCTAGACTAAATACCATACCCTTACCTAACTGCTATGAGGCTGTTCAATTAGGTCAGAGACCTCGAAATTATAACAAATTGATTTAGGTATACCCTGTTGGTTGTCACGGTCCGACGTGTACATAGTCCAGGGGAGCCACTTAAGCATTAACGAATTAGTACTCATAGAATAAGGAATATTCCTCGTTTCCATATTGTGACTATATTGGACCTTGGATAGTATTTTCATCAGTGGAGGTAACTCAGGTGACTTCCAACACTGGGCTATTGCCGCCTTTGTTGAAATCAATATATGTCCCAAGACATATTTATGGTCGGGCTGTACCTCATGGGGATATACATGTAGAAGAGCCATGGAAGGAGAAAGGGGAATATCAACTTTAAAGAGTGTTTTAAGAAACCGAGAAATTTCATCCCACACCTTTTTGACTCGAGGGCATTCCCAGAAAATGTGCAAAATACTACCCACCGGCCCACACCCCCTCCAGCAGAATTTAGACTGTGCTGGCCAGATGGTATGCAGTCTATCAGGAGTAAGATAGCATCTATTGATCAGCTTAACAAGCATTTCCACATGGTTTGCACATTTAGAAATTTTGTGGGAAGCCACAAATATTTTCTTCCATTGCGAAGAAGACCAGGAGACACCCAAGTCACACTCCCACTTCAGCTGGAATGGAGCCTTGGGTGTGTCCTGTAATTCCCATAGAAATTGATACCAAAAGGTGATGACCTTCGAAGTTGCGGAGTGGGAGAATCTGTTCAATATCACTGAGGGTGGGGGGGTAAACTTTGCCCTTCCCTGTGGGACCCCATGGATCCAGTGATGGACCTGTATATACTTGTACCATTCCGAGGCCTGAAGACCATATTTAGCCTGCAGGTCTGGGAAGGAGATCAATGACGTCCCCTCCATGATATCCGAGATCCTAGAAACACCACCCTCACTCCATGATGACAGAGATATATTCGGAATCAATCTAGCTAAGGCTCTAATGGACAACACTGGTGAGGGAACCCTAAAGTCTCCCATAGACACTACTGCTCTGTCCCAGATCTGCAGTGTGTTGCTGATCGAAGTAAGAGGCTGCAGGTCTTTTGGGCGGAGATCCTGTGGGACCCACTGCAGGTCTTGCAGTGGAAAGGTGGGAACTGACTGCGCCTCCATGTTGACCCAAACTTTCTCCCGGCTCTTCCCGTGCCAATCCTCCATTTGAGCCAACCTACAAGCCATCTGATACTGCATCAAATTAGGTAAAGCCAATCCTCCCCTAGATTTCGGAAGATATAACCTTTTAGAAGCTATTTTAGGAGGATGGCCTTTCCATACATAGTGTATCATACATTTTGTGAGTTTGTCCAGGAAGATTTTTGGGAGATTATATGGTATTGACCTAAATAGGTATAGGATTTTGTGCAGGAGAGTCATTTTGAATGAAGCGATCCTTCCCAACCATGAGATCTCGAACTGGACCCACTTCTTAGTTAGAGAGGACAAGTGAGCCAATAAGGGAGTGTAGTTACAATCAAACGTTTTGGAGATCTTAGTAGGGATCTGCACCCCTAGGAACGGAAGGCACGTTTCCATCCAAACATAAGGACATTTATTTTCCAACACACTTAACTCATCTTGTGAGACATTTAGAGGTAGGGCTTCAGATTTGGCCGTATTTAATTTATAGAAGGAAGCCTTACTATACTGATCCAAGATATCATGGAGACAGGGAAGCGTCCACACTGGATCTGACACAAAGAGCAGGATATCATCTGCAAACAGACAAAGTTTATGAGGGATATCACCACGTGCGAAGCCCGGGAAGGAGGGGGAAGATCGTATCTGCACCGCTAAAGGTTCTATAGATAACGCAAAAATGAGTGGGGAGAGGGGACACCCCTGTCTTGTGCCGTTAGTGATGTTAAATGGGGCTGATAGAAAACCATTACTGAAGACTCTGGCCACTGGTCCCTTGTAAAGTACTAGAATAGAGTGGAGGATTTCGTCTTTAAACCCAAATTTCGACAAGACCGTAGACATATAGTCCCAGTGGAGTCTATCAAAAGCTTTTTCGGCATCTAGTGATAGTAATATCAGCGGGGCCACCTCTCTCTCTACCATCTCAACGACATTCAGAACCCTACGAATGTTGTCCGGAGCCTGGCGGCCTACAATGAATCCGACCTGGTCGGGATGTATAATCTTAGGCAATAAAGGGCTAATACGGTTTGCAATCATTTTGGCAAAAATTTTCAAATCAGTGTTCAGTAGTGCTATTGGGCGATAATTCTTGCAATCTGTAGGATCCTTCCCAGGCTTCAAGATAGTGATGATCCTCGATTCCAGCATTTCTGATGGAAATATACCTCCCTGAGATACATAATTAAACATCTGTGTCAGAATAGGGGCTACTTGGTCACAGAAAGTAAGATAGAATTTATTTGTGAACCCATCAGGGCCTGGGGACTTGCCCATTGGGAGGGATTTAATCACCGTCTCCACTTCCAAAACTGACCATGGTGTATTTAACGCTGTCACTGCCTGAACGCTAAGTTTGGGGAGGTGGATATTACTTAGGAATGTGTTGATAGCCTCGGGGGATGGCTGGGGGACAGACGAGTCACTTCATAGATTATATAGCTGCCCGTAGAATTGTGCAAAAGTATCTGCTATCTGTGCTGGGTTAAGTACTTTGTCCGTCGTATTCGAGCGTAAAGCCTTAATTTTATGCCTCACCTGTTGCGCTCTAAGCTTCCTGGCTAACATTCTACCCGCCTTATTACCTGACGTATAGTAGTTTTGCCGAAGCTGGTTTAGATGTATGCGGGACTGGAACATAAGGTGTTTGCACAATTTGGTCCGGACTTCGTTCAACTGATATAGGTAATACTCGGAGGGGTCACGTTTATGCAACTGTTCTAGTTGAACAATTTCTTGCTCCCACTCCCTCTGCACCTTAATAGACTGCCTTTTAAGGCGGGACCCCGTCTGAATCGCCGCCCCTCTCACTACCGCTTTAAGTGCACACCAAAAGGTTATGATGGACGTATCATCAGGCTTATTGGTCTCTAGGTAAAGAGAGAGTGAGTCCGAGATAGCTTTTTTGCCCACTATATCAGTTAAAAGATAGTCCGGGAGGGGAAGGTTAGTGTTTTGAAAATCCCATGGTAGTAGTAAAGGCGCATGGTCAGACCATGTAATAGGAAGGATTTGGACCGGGAGGACATGCTGTAGAGCCCATTTATCAAGCAGTATCAAATCTATACGAGAATAGGAACGGTGCACATGGGAATAGAAGGTATAATCACGCTTCACCGGGTTCTGCACCCTCCAGACATCGTAGAGATCAAATTCAAGCAATAACTTTTGGAAGGACCCCGGGGAAACCGTGCTTTGCTGGGAGAGCTGCTTGGGCTTTTTAGATTTATCTATTTTGGGATCCGGTACTATGTTAAAGTCACCCAATGTCATAACATGTCCTTTCCGTACCTTTATCACCTCCTCAAATACTGCCCTGAGAAAGGTAACTTGACCAGAGTTAGGTGCATACAGAGATACCAAGGTGACCCACCTGCCCTCCATGTTAGCCACTAAAATAATGTATCTACCATTCCTGTCACCCACCTCCCTCTCTAGAGTAAATTCAAGGCCTGCACGTAGAAGGATAGCCGCTCCATTGCGCTTGAAGGGACCATTAGCATAGAAACCCCGGGGGTATCTATTGTTGTAGAATTTAGGGGGGCCTACTGAAGAAAAGTGAGTCTCCTGAATGGCTACCACATCCGCTCTGACCTTGTGGAAATACAGAAGGGCCATTGCTCTTTTATTAGGAAAGTTTAGACCCTTAACATTTAAGCTGAGAAACTTAACCATATTCCCCGTAATTTAGAGCTGTAGCAGATGTATGCAAGACCTTCCCGGGTGTGGCAGTCAGGCAAAGCAAGAATAACCAGACCTTCTGGTGTTGAGTGTAAAATGGGAGAAAAAGAGGGATAAGAAAAAAAGGGGGGGAACAAACCAAAATGACCCGTTTTACGGGGTCTGAGTGTTTGCCGCTGTGGGGACTGTGCGGCAACACGAAAAACATTTGGGGCGGGCCAGTAACGGCCCCCATCGGCCTAAACCCATCTAGATCATACTATTACAAAATCAGACACCTGATATCTGCAGAAGCAAATTAGACATTGAATTATGCAGTTTAGGAAAGCTAACTTAACTAGACAAAGCCCAGACAACTTAAGCTGTACTAGGTTAGGGTGAAAAACGTAAGGTGCCACTAGCAGCAGTACAAGGTGCCACTAGCATGCGAGAACTGGGCATAAACAAAAACAGTATTAACCCACTGTTATTAACTACTAATAGTAAGGAGAACATAGTAATTGTAATACACTAGGAAAGGATCATACTGTAAAGCTATATTAGCTAAGTAGTCTCACGCTGAAGGCTTCCTCTGCAGGCATTACGCTTTAGCCCAGTCGGATTGGCTGGCTGAAGGATGGGTCTGCGCCGAGGAAAAAATTGGTATGTCCCATTCTTGTAACAACTTCAGGCCGGCTTCTAGGGATGCGATGCTGCAGGTGGAACCCTCCAACTGGATAAGTAGCTTGACTGGAAATCCCCACCTGTAGGGAATCTCTGGTCTCGCAGAGCCAGGGTGATTGGACGAAAAGACCTTCTTTTGCTGAGAAGTCGGGGAAGAGTTGAAGGTTGCCTAGTATGTCGGATCCCTCCACTGCTCTCACTGCCCGCAAGATCTGCTCCTTGATATGAAAAAAGTGCATGCGTAACAAGGTGTCACAGGAAGGGATGTTCGTGGCAGCCCGCGGTCTCGGGAGTCTGTGGATGCGGTCTATGAGGAGCTCTTTAGCGTCCACTGCAGGCAGTAGCTTTTTAAATAAGGTCTGAGCAAAGTCCATTAATTCTGCGCTGGAGACGGAATCAGGGACACCGCGGATCTTAATATTGTTGCGTCGTGACCTGTCCTCCAGGTCCGCCACCTTATCTCGGAGCGCCTGCACTTCTGTGGTTAGGGCTTCATGCTCGACGATCAGGCTATTGTGGGATGCCACCAGCTCCTCCATTTTGCTCTCCAAGTGATCTGTTCTGCCACCAATCTCCGCCACTTCTGTCATAATTTTGGCGGACGTTAGTTGGAGTTCGGTAGTGAGATCAGACTTCAAGGCCACCAACAGCTGATGCATAGATCGGACGGTCAAAGGAGCGTTTGATTCTACATCCATGTCCGGAGCTGGGATCGGGGAGGGAGGTCGTGCAAGCACAGGGACTCTACGTTGATGGGATTCTGGCTCTTTATCTGGTGTTGATTTAGGAGAGAAACGGATCTGTTTGGGTGGTTTTGGAGGTTTCTGGCATTTTGGAGCCATCCAGGCTGGCGACTACCACAGAATAACAGCAAGGCAGAGGATCTCAAAGTATCAAGGCGTCAAAGTAGATAGCTCAGCGCATGGTTATTATCATTACTTCAGCAGGTTTCAGGCCGATGGGGATCTGTGGATGGTCTTAATCTCTATACATGTTAATAGAGTAGTTTGCCAGTGCTGCAGGAGGTACACAATGCCTTCAAAAAAGGTGTGGTGTATCAGAATAGATGGGCGGACTGTGAAAGCAGTATGGGGGTCCGACTCTCTTGGTAAGGGTATAGCTTAATCAAGGTCAATAAGGAAACCGGTACCATGCAGGTTATGACAGTCCACTGGGCAGGCTCAACTGGGGGAGGACTGCTTATTATTGCAAAAAATCCAAAGTAGCTGCAAGATCTGGAGCAGGATCAGTCACTCCCACTACAATTAATTAGATACAGGGTGCTGCACCCACAAGACCAGGGACAAGGCTCTGACTCAGTAAGGAGCAGGGGTAGCTGCTGCACAGCCAAAGTAGTTCTGGCAAGATGGCGCCCGTCTTACCCCTCCTGCAGCTGTAGGTTCTGCCAGGCGCTTGGCCGATGAGGGCACACTTCTCTTCCGGGCCCCTGGGTCACACACCAACCTTCAGTGTCTCCCAGTGCCTGATAGCTTGCTGGATGTCAGGGTATGCAGGGAGACAGCCCAGGATCCAACGCAACAACCGCACCTGCCAAATTCTAAGTGGAGGAACGCTGGCACTTCTCCCGGTAATCGGGACCTTCAGCTGGTTGTGGGCGGCAGGAGGCCACAGTGCCCGGTGAGTCCAGCGGCCCGATAGCTCCGCCGTGACCGCACCAGGCTGCACACAGGCCACGTGCACAGGCCTGAAGCCGGCGCCGGAGGCGCGATGACTAATCCGGACCACCTGCGCACCGCAGAATCTCGGAGCCAACTGACGGGCCACTCGCAGGGGACAGCTGGGTACAGTAATGGGGCTAGTAACCCCGAAACAAGTGGGCCAAGCGGGAGCCGCACCGAGGCACGTCTGCTCCTGCCGCGCTCCAAGCCACACCCCGTGACAATTTTCTTCAGTGCAGCATATATACAGAAGTGAAATAGTCATTGCAACTTCAGGTACATATATAGAAGATGAAGCTAATCACTCACCCAATCCGTTGCATCACACACAGCCTCCGGACCGAAGCCGCCAGCGCGTGAATACAGCGTCATCGCCGCATACGTGGGCGGTTCACTCGGACAGTCGTCATTGGCTGGTGATCACCTTAGCAACTGGGGAGTAAACAAATAGGTTAGGCATGTAAAGCAGACAAAAAACGTAAAGACCACAAATTTAAAAATATATACACAGAGGTTAGATAATTAGAGGAAGCAATTGAACGATAACATCTCATTAAGTCCCCTAGGAGCTAAACTGTCAAGTTTGTGAATCAATCACGCTGCAGCAATTTTTTCTCACGATCACCACCACGTTGCATATGTAGCCAGTGCTTCGGTACTGGCTGATCTTGATTTTTACCTGAAAGGATGGCTTTAATACCGGACCTGTGTAATGCTAGACGTTCTTTTAATTGTCGTATCGTCTTGCCAACATAGATCTTATTGCAGGGGCAACATATTAAATAAATCACAAACTTGGTAGTACAAGAGATCACTGAAGTTATTGGAAATTTTTGTTTGGTGATAGGATGAGTAAAAACTGAACCTGTAATCATTTGTGAGCAAGTAAGGCATCCTATACATTTGTAACAACCAGAAGGCTTTGACAAGAATGTGACTGTACTTGATTTTTTCGAACAGACGTCATTTTTACATAACAAGTCACGTAGATTTTTGCCTCTAGTATGACTAGGTAAAAGAGTCTTATTTTGCAGTATAGGTAGGGTGTGATCCGTCGAAATGATTGGCCACAGTGAACAAGCAGCATGTTTCTGAAAGAAACTTAGATGATTATGATAAGTGATCCACGGAATCCTATCAGAAATTGTTTTCGGCGGTTTTGCCTGCATACTGCTTTTGATAGGATTACACAAATCTCACGGGAGGATCTCCTTAAACCAAAACTGACGAAAACAATTTCTGATAGGATTCCGTGGATATCTAACCTGTGTATATATTTTTAAATTTGTGGTCTTTACGTTTTTTGTCTGCTTTAAATGCCTAACCTATTTGTTTACTCCCCAGCTGCTAAGGTGATCACCAGCCAATGACGGCTGTCCGAGTGAACCGCCCACTTATGCGGCGATGACGCTGTATTCACGCGCTGGCGGCTTCGATCCGGAGGTTGTGTGTGATGCAACGGATTGGGTGAGTGATTAGCTTCATCTTCTATATATATGTACCTGAAGTTGCAATGACTATTTCACTTCTGTATATATGCTGCCCTGAAGAAAATCATCACCGACGATTGAAACGTCGGCCTTGTTTTTAATGTTTGATTAAACCATTGAAGTTTTAAAAAGTCTCCGAGAGTGACTCCCATCAACTTCTTTTTCTACAAAATTTATGTAGCGCACTAGGAGCAGATAAAATTTATATTATTGAGGAGTGACAGCTCTTCATATATATATATATATAT
>WWET01003171.1:76504-96732 GCA_011038615.1 Limnodynastes dumerilii | reverse complement strand
TAATAAACGAATGCTGTAGACATTGAGTTACAAGGATCAATTCAGAAGGTGACGAAATTTACAGTAGAGCAGTACTGTTAATTTTGTCAGCTTCAGAATTGAATCCGCGACCCCTACTGGTGGGAGGATATATTGCAGACGTTGCGATCACGGTGACAAGGTTTCTTCTTCAGCTCCTGGACGGACGAAATTTACAGAAGCAAGAAAAGAGAAGAATTCTTCATTTTAAGAACATTTGAAGGCTCCCAAGATGCGGACATCTAATGGTGAGTTTTAAAAAAAAATTCTTTATTTTATACACATGTAACAGTTTATGTCATACACTTAGATTAGGAGAGATGACCTCCTAAGGTAAGTGCATACACGTAGGGGGTGATGTTAGTTAGGTTTACTATTTTTATTACATATGTAACACTTTATAAAATTATTGAAAGGCTTAATGTCTTTGTAGAATTTTTTATTTATTTTTTTTACACACACTGTACACACAGTTCGGCATGGCTACAAGTGTAGACATGCTGTAAACAAAGAATTACAAGGATCACCTTTGCTGATCCTTGTAATTCAATGACTACAGCATGCCTACACGTTGCAGACATGCATAACTTTGGATTTTTTTAATACACACGATATGCCGCCATTAGTTAAAGGGCTAATCGCTGTGAATTTTTTTTATTAAAATCACCACAATTAAGCCCTAAAAACATGGCGGCACATCGCCTGTGTTTGAAAAAATTTGGTTCAGATGCTTCCACTTCCTCACATATAATCTCCCGATTTTACCAACTATTGTTGGACACTGATAAGACACCCCCTACGTTTGTTGTTAGTTGGACTGCAGAACTCCTACTTTCCTAATTGTTTCCGATGTCTGTTACATACTTTGTGATGCAGTTCCTAACTAAATAAATATTATTATTTCATGTAACGTACGCATCAATACCAATAAGCATAGGCGTGCTGTTGTTTTGGATGTTCTAAAGACATTTGATGCTGATATTTTTTGTTTACAGGAATGTGGTTTGAAGGGGGAGGTGTCTAGGGATGAATGGGAGGGTGAGTGTATTTGGTCTGGGTCGTGGGTAAATAAGAATGATGGGGTGGGGATTTAAATTTTATTATAAAGATGTGGTGATAGATAGTTATGTTGTAGTGGAGGAGGGGAGGTGTGTAATGGGTATCTTTAGTCATAAGGGCTGGAAGTTGCGTGTGATGTGTGTGTATGCGAATGCATGCAATAATGAGTGGATTGCTCTCTTTGAAAGGATAAAATTATATTTACCGGGGCGTATACTTCTTAGCATTGCTGGGGATATGAACTGTATAATTGGGAAGGAGGGGAGAGTGGGAGGTCAAGCTGGTGATGTTAATGTTACAGGGAATCTATTAAAACAGCTAATTTGTGATTTTTCCTTGACAGATATGGCTGAGGTGTGATTGGGGAAGTCACCACCGCCAACATACTATGCAGACAGAGGAGCTGTGTGCTCGAGGATCGATTATGTTTTTATATCTAAAGAGATTGTTTGTGAACGGATGGAACAGGTAAGAATGAGCTTTATGGATCATGAATGTTTGGTATGTAAGATAAGTAGTGCGATTGAGGATATGCATGGGAGGGGTATATGGAAGTTGAATTTGAAATTATTGGATTATGTGGAAGTGAGGAAAACATTTGAAAGAAAGTATGAGTGGTAGTGTAAACGGAAAAGTGAGTTTGGGAATGTGCTTGAATGGTGGGATTGGATAAAAGGGAAGATGAAAGTTTTCTTTAAATCTTGTGGGCATAAGAAAGCGGCTGAGAAAAGAGAAAAATATAAAAATTTGAGTAGGCATATGTATACTCAGTATAGAATGAGGGATATGGAAGTAGATGTGAGTGAAAAGTGTTTGTATGATGAATGAAGTGGTTAAATTTAACTCAGAATTGTATGAAAGAAAAGTGTGTGATCAAGGTTTGTCAGCGGATGTTTTGAATGCTTTAATGGAAGAGATTAATGAGTGTGACAAAAATGACTTGTTGGATGAGATCAGTGTAAGTGAGGTGAAATTAGCTGTGGATGGTGCAAGTGAGAATAAAACACCTGGTGTGGATGGTTTGCTGGTGGAAGCATATCAGAATTTTTGGGGATGCATGGGAAAAGATTTGGTTGAGGTGTGTAGATATATGTGGATTACTGGGAGTATATAAGTTTGTCTATGAGTGAGGGTATGATTGTTATGATATATAAGAAGGGTGATAAAAAAAAGTGTGGGGCAACTAGAGGCCCATCACATTGTTGAATGCAGACTATAAAATGTATGTAAAGATATTAGTTGGGAGGATGAGTAGAGTGATTGGTACTGTAGTAAATGAGGACCAGGTATGTGCAATTCCAGGTAGAAGGATGTGTGATAAATTAATGCTTGTGAGGGATATGATTGGTGACTGTATGGTAAGGAAACAAAGTTGGGTGATTTTTAGTCTGGATTTTGAGCCTTTGATAGAGTTTGATACCCTTTGATAGGGTTGTGCATGAATTTATGTTTAATGTGTTGTTAAAAATGGGTTTTCCGAATGATTTTGTTACTAGAGTGAAAAGTCTGTATGATAATGCATTTTGTAGAGTGTTGGTGAATGGAAATGTGAGTGATAGGATTTCTGTAAAGTCTGGTGTACGACAGGGTTGCCCAATGTCTCCTATGTTG
The DNA here is from genome assembly GCA_011038615.1 of Limnodynastes dumerilii. Lineage (NCBI taxonomy): Eukaryota > Metazoa > Chordata > Amphibia > Anura > Limnodynastidae > Limnodynastes > Limnodynastes dumerilii. Next base: position 94,044 of record WWET01003171.1, on the reverse strand, counting down.
TTTCTTTGTGTGATTGAGCCTTTGATGCAGATGGTTAGAGGTGATAAAGTGATGCATGGATTGTTAGTGTCTGAGAGTGGGGGTAAGTGTGTGAAAGTTTTAGGGTATATGGATGATGTGATTGTTGTGTGTCAAAATCAAGTGGCACTGAATAGGGCCAGATTAAAAATTGGAATGTTTTGCAGTGTTTTTGGGGCAAAAACAAATTTTAGAGTTTTTGGGAGTATGGATGTGAGGCTGGATGAAGCAGAGCATGTGGAGGGAGGTAATAAGCTTTTAGGCTTGGTATTTGATGATGAGTTGAAGGGGCGTGAAAGTTGGGAAGAATGTGAGAGTAAGATTAAAAAGAAGATTGCTTTTTGAAAGATGCGTAATTTGACATTGAATGGTGAGGTTCTGATTATGAAAAGTGTGATTTTGCTGTTATTGTTATATGTTGCATGTGTGTTCCCCCCACAGGGGAAATGTTTGCGTAGGATTGTTAGATTGATGTTTTTGTTTTTATGGGGATGTAAGATGGAGCGATTGAAACGTGAGGATGTGAAAGCAAGAGAGAAAAGAGGTCTGAGTTTTCCGGATGTTGAAAGGTTTTTAGGAGTGAATTATGTGGCAAATGTGGTGAGGATAATGGAGTGTGGAAGTAAAACTGGATGTATGACTAGGTATATGGCTGGGTGGATGTTGAGTTGTATGAAATGAATGAAGAAGTGTGAATGTACCAATGGCCTTCAGTTGCCTTGCATGGTATGAGTATGTTGAGCTTCGACAAAAAAAGATTTTTGTGTGAAAAAGAAAGTGATGAGAATGATACGTGAGCGAGATACTGTGTGTAATGTTGAATATTTAAGAGTGAAAGAAGTGACTGAGGTATGAAAGAAGATAGATATGAATGGTATGACTAATAGACGGCAAGATATGGTATGGATGGGGATGCATGGAATATTGCCAGTACGAGTGATCCAGAAGAAACATGATTTGGTGCAAAAGGGAGTGTGTCCAAGGGAAAGGTGTGGTGCTAGTGAGACTGTGTTGCATTTGATTTGGAGTTGTGGGTTTGCAAGGAAAGTGTGGGATGGTCTGAGTGATTTATGTAATAAATTGTGTGTAGTACAGATAATGATGTGGAAGTTGGAAATGTTTGGAATTGGTGCAAGTAGTAAAATATAGTAGTGAAAAATAGATTGTTATGGTTATTGATGGTGTGTGTGATGGAAGTGTTGTGGGATGCTAGGAACATGTGTGTATAAAAGGAAGAATGGTGTGTGGATGATTGTATAAGGATGGTCTTGGGAAAATTGTATTTGTGTTATGAATGTGATAAAAAAAAAAAGGCGGTGGTGGTTTTGATGCGGAAGGTGTATGAAAGGTTAAAAAGTGGATGGATTTAGTTAAGCTTAGATAGGGTTACTGTGTACTTTATTGCATAATGTAATGTTGTGATATTAATGTATCGATGAAAATAAAGGACCACTGTGATGAGGTGTTAACTGGCTGAGTATCAGAGTTGCGATATTAGTTCCTTTGATAGAACATATGTCAAAGTAACTTAACCACCATATATTAAATGGATTTTTGGAACAGGGAGATGGAAGAAGAGCTTGCTCTGTCCACTTCACGCATTGACCTGGTATTGCAGTACCTCCAGGAATGGTGCACCCCTTCTAACTTTGGGATAGATCCAGAACTACATTTGCCGTACGTTTATTCGCGTACCGTATTTTCGTGCGCGTAAATTCGTTGCACTCCCCTCGGCACACCCCTTGCACGTACGTATTTTGTCTTTTCCAAACCCTACCTTAACTTTTTCCAACGTAACCGCAGTGATACGCACACGTACGTATGGGCTAGACGAATGTACGCAGCTAAGCACGCCCATACTGTACACTTACAAAATACAACCCCCCGCCTACTTCACGTATCTCAGACGTATTTAGTTGTAACGTAAAATTGGCTCGCCCACACGTAAGTATTTACTTGACACATACGTGAATGGCCCATACGTTCAAAATATGCTACGTTAATGTGCGTATTTTCTATGGTGCGCATGCGCAGTGCGTACAAAACAGCGATTTTACGTCTCTGCCACGCGTAAATTCGCTCCGAAGCGTTGTTCTGGATCAGGCCCTTTGTATCAAAAGCAGAATTACAACTTTTCTCTGAAATCAGCACTGGCTGTCTCCCTAATCAATCCCATTCATCCACCTGTGTGCTCACACCTATTGCTTATTGCACTAATAAATGTACCAAATGCATACAACTAATAAGAACAGATTTCAGTATCCAGAACAGATTTCAGTCCCCTGTGTCTTATTTCGTGTGTGCATGCATGGTGAATGGTCGGTCGGTCGCCTTGTGCGCATAAATGTGGCCAAAAAAGCTGTGCAATTTTGGCAAAAAATTTTTGGTACATCCTTATAGAGGATTGAAGCGATGAAATTATGTACTTTGGCTCGGTCAGCCTGTGTGAAGCTAAAGACGAAACTTTTTTGTCATGCAGTCATTCCTGTGTGTGCTGTGAAATGAAAGAATGAATGGCAAAATGGCTCCCTCTGCTGGGCTGCTGACTGCTGTTAAAGCTACATTGATTGTGACATCATCACAGTTGCTATGGTGTTCGTCTTTTAAACTCAGGCAGATGTCTGCAGGCATTGTGACATCATCGCAGGCCATTCGAATCCTTCAGACACAATACCTGGGCTGCTTTGTATTTATCTCTGTGCAAGGTAAAAAGCAATCAGGCCGATTTGATTAGTCGGATTAGATTGCCTGCAGCCTACAGAGTTAAACGTGACAGATTGGGAGGGCGGGGGGCAGCGGGGAGAAAAGGAAGTGTGCGTGCAAGCAAGCCAGCCATTGGGAAGGGGAGGAGTCTATGCAAATTTCATGCCTTCAGCCAACCTCTAGCTATCCCAGAGCACTCACGAATGTGTGTGACTAGCGCAAAAAGGTCAGAGAGGGAGAGATATCTCGTATATGCCTGTGTGGTCTATCCTGTGCAATGAAGGGTGTTGCACTGGCAGACAGCTCCTAGCTCTCTGGCCACCGCCGCCAAAGCAAAAAAGTAGTCAGGCAGTGCACTCTCCTCGAGAAGATGGTTTGAGCCCGGAGGGGCGGCATTCCGGGCTCCAGTTAATCAGGTTATTGCTTCTCGGCCTTCCGACCAAGATCAGTGGGTATGTTTATTGCCTCGCTTGGTCTGGTCGGGAGGTTCTTCAGGGGGACCTGTCGTGGACCCTCCCACCCCCCGGTATTGAGGAAGGATAGTGTCTTCGACAATTTTTTGGATACCTTTTGTGGTTTCTGCATTTTTTTCCTACAGTATCATGGCTGGTATGAAGAACAGTCAAGAAACGGTGGACATTCGTTGGATTGCAGAAGAAATTCTGGATAAGATGGCTGGGATCAAGATTGCTGACTTATCTTGCATGCAGGACTTTCCACGACAAGGAATTTTTGATGTAACCTTCCTGAACCATGATTTGTGCATCAATACTTATGAGGTGTTTAGAGGTAAGAAGGTCATATGACCAGAATCAGAATGGAACCCCTGTTTTAGATGGGAACAATTGCAGTAACTGTTCATCTCTATAATCCGTTTGCGGATATTAATCTCATAAAGGCTTTCTTGAAGAGATATTGCACTAAAGTCAGTGATCCCATAAGATTAAGGAATGAGCTTGGTGTGTTTAATGAGAAGCGGAAATTTTGGGTTAGCCTTATTCAAGATTGTAGTGGTGGAATGAGGCACCCACCTGCAAGCTTCTCAGTTGGAGGAGAAAGAGGTTTCTTATACTACAATGGGCAACTGGAGTTTTGCCGTTTATGTTTCCAATATGGGCATAAGAGAGAACTATTCTACTGGCAAAACCTGTAGAAATTGTGGGAAATCAGATCATCCACCAGGTTATTATCCGAAACTCTGACTTTGCGATTTGTGTGGTACTTATGGGCATACAGCAAGGAATTGCCCCAAAAAAGAAGAGGAAAAGGAAGCTTCCAAAGTGCCCGAGGCAGTTGTCATGGTAAAACAGGTGGGCCTGACACCTCCAGAGGGAATGTTGGAGGAAAGTGGTGGTCAAAGCCAGGTCGAGGAGATCGAAACCTCCCCTCCAGATAATATCCGGGAGAAGCAAAGTGCTCCTGTTGTACCAATTCAGCCTGTTGTTTCTGATATGCTTCCTGAGAGTCGAATAATAGAATGTCATGATAGTCCTGTTGACATAAAATAAGATATTGATATTGATTGGGAAGGGACAACATCGGATAGCAGTAGCAGTGTTGCGCCTGCACATACACGAAAATATGAAGGACATGATGGTATGGCTGCAAAAAAAAGTAAATTGGAGGTCATTCCAGAATCTCCCAACGTTTATACTTCAATGAGTGCTGCAGATTTAGAAGATTAGACACGTCCTGGTTCATACTCGGATCCCCAGCAGAAATCTCCTTCGCCAAGTTTTTGGGATGCTGGGGGTCAATATACTGGAAATGGTAAAATCTTAGAGCCTGGTGGCCTCATGGGACAAGGCGGGAAGAACACAGTCCATAAATAGGAGGATGGAAAGCCTTGACTTTGGTGGTCTGCAAAGACTCTTTCCGCAAGGCTTATGGTTGATATTAATTTAACCATTGTTTCTGTTAATGTAAGGGTGGTCACCAGTAAAATGAGAAGAATTGTTGTTTTGGAAGAGCTGGCAAATTACAACAGTGATATTATGGGTCCGGTAGGAAATCCCGGCACTTAAATTCCCGGCGCTGAAAATACGTCCACCAGTTTTACCTACAATCATTATCCCAGAAGCCAGTAAAAATCCCGGCACATAAAAATGACCTACACTGACAATCCCGGCACATAAAAATTACCTACAATGACAATCCGGGCACGTAAAAATGACCTACAATGACAATCTGGAACAGTAAAAATCCTGGCACGTAAAAAAATACCGCAATGCAACACCCAACTTCACTGACCAACAACACGGCACCGGCAGGGCATGCTGATGCTTGTAGTACTACAAGCATCAGCATGCCCAAGAAAATATCAACTCCCAGCCTGACCTGTCACATACACAGCCCCCAGCCTGACCCATCACATACAAAGCCTGACCCGTTACATACACAGCCTCCAGCCTGACCCGTCACATCCACAGCCCCCAGCCTCTAGATTTTGATTAAATACCCCAACAATTCCAAAAAACTGTCCTTAAATACACAATATTACACCAAACACCATACGCAAAAGCCTGACAATTAGCAAAAAAACTGTCCTTAAATACACAATATTACACCTAACACAATAAGCAAAAGCCCGACAATTAACAAAAAACTGTCCTTAAATACACAATATTACACATAACACAATAAGCAAAAGCCCGACAATAAGCAAAAAACTTTTTTTTTTGCCGCAATTTAAAAAAAAAAATTCAAATTCATTAACCCGCAATTTGTTTCAAACACAGGCAATGCTCCGCGATGTTTAAAGGGCTTAATCGCGGTGATTTTCATTAGAAAACCACTGCGATTAGCCCTTTAACTAATCGCGGCAAATCGCCTGACATTGAAAAAAAACGGTATGCATGTAAAAAATATATTTTCCTAACTAACAATGTCCCCTACATGAGTGCACTTACCTTAGGTGGTCATCTCTCCTAATGTAAGTGAAGTGTGTACAATGTATCGTGTGTATAAAATAATAAAAAATATTTTTACACTCAGCATTTGATGTCCGCATCTTGGGAAGCCTTCAAATGTTCTTTTTCAGATGTCTTCTAGTCTTTTCTTGCAGCTTGGACCATCTTCTCCTGTTGACACGCAGCTGAAGATGTTCTTTCCTCCATCACGGCATCTTCTTATGACGATCAGGTTGCTAGGGGGCACTGTTTGTATACTACAGGTGACGTCAGTTACATTGGTCCTCTACTGTTTCTGACGTCACCTGTAGTATAAAAACAGCGCCCCCCCTAGTGACCGGATCGTCCTAAGAAGATGCCGCGATGGAGAAAAGTAGATCTGTAAAATAAACCCTATCTACTAGATGCAGGAGGTACTGTCCCTATCAAAAGTCTAGCGTCCTCACGGGCGCGCTTCACTTCGGGTTCCCGGGAATGCGTACCTGAGGACCCTTTTTTCTTCATCAGCACCATTGATTACCCCATGAGGAGGTTTTCTCATCGCTACTTAGACGAGGGAGGGTAAGATAAGCCCGGCAGGGTGAAGCGCGCCCGTGAGGACGCTAGACTTTTGATAGGGACAGTACCTCCTGCATCTAGTAGATAGGGTTTATTCCTGCATTTGCATACCATGCTGGCCGTGTATATATACATATATGAATATCATCCTGTACCTCCTTGTGCTCTAAATATGTTTTGACATGGGCAAAACATTGTATCTGATCACGTAATTTAATTGATATTTTTCCTATTAACAATGTACAGTGCTGATTTTGCACAATTCCTATAAGTGTCAGCATATATCCTATATAGGTACTTACTAGATTATCCTGATTAATTATCAACATAGGCTTTGTGCTAAGTGTGCTTGTTCTCTATGTATTTTTATATTTCACCTTTTTGTATTGGATATGAAACAATTAAGACTTTTTAATTGAGTTTAAATAAATTGTGAATTTTTTATACATTTTCTCTTGGAATTAACAGTCGCAGTTTATTTATTATTTTTTGTAATTTGGCTCCTTACATAGTTAGTGTGCGCTTAAAAAATCTCTTATCTTACAATTAATGCCAGTAAAGCTTTACTGGTGTTATATTTAGTAAGGTTTTTTTTTCCCTTGTATTTACCCTATTCACTTGTTCAGAGATAGTATGCAGCACCTTCTATAGAATACGATAAGAATATAATATTTGTTTGGTGCGGCACAATTTTAATATATTGCCTTCTATTTTGGTTGGGGACTTTAATACAATTATTAACAAAAGTTCAGATTCTGTGTTAGATGTTAATGGGAAAATCTTGAAAAATATTGTTTCAGATTTTTCTTCGTTGGATATTGTTACTGAAAGTTTTGGGAGTACCTCACCAGCAACTTATCATGCTGATAGGGGTGACTTTATGTTTTCTTTTCAAAATATGAGGTGTGAAAATTACTCTCAGAGGAGAGTTGGCATGATGTGTTAAGTTGTCAAATTAAAGGTATGTTTGCAGTTAAGTTTGGAAGAGGCTTATGGAAACTCAACGTAAAACTTTTAGAGAATGAATGCTTAAAAAAAGGTTTCAGTTGTCAATATGCTGTATGGCAAGGTAAGAAAGCAGACTTTGATAACATACTTGATGGGATTGGGTTAAGAGCCAGGTGAAAATTTTATTTAAAAAATATGAATATAAAACCTCTCTTCAGAAAAATAAAAAATATGAAGCATACTGTAACAGATTGTCTTTCTTGTACAGATTGAGAGAATGTGGTTTGGACGTTAAGGACAAAATAGTTAAAGCAAGGCCTTAAATGAAAGGGGGCGTGACCTGATTTTCAGGTCCAAAGTAGAGTGTATTGAACAAGATGAAAAATGTTCCAGGTTTTTTTTTTTTGTTTTTTTTTTTAAGTATGTAAAGCTAGAAAATATATTGCGTCAGTTTTCAATATTGGTGGAAATGAGGTTAAGGGAGATGATGCAATGTGTGAAATTGCTAAATTCTATGAAGAACTTTATAGTTCCAAAGTAGCTGATAGAGATCTGATGTGTGAGGTTTTGAGTACTGTTACAGGGAAAGTTAATGAGATTGATTTACCTGTATTAATGAAAAGGGTATCTTTGGATGAGGTTAAGAAAGCAGTGGGGAATGCAAAAAGGAATAAAACACCAGGTATGGATGGTCTTCCAATAGAATTCTACAGTATGCTGTGGGATTTTGTGGGGAATGATTTTGTTGAAGTTTGTCAGTACATGTTTATGGAGGGCAAAATAAGCCCTTCTATGAAAGAAGGAGTTGTGGTCTTAATTCATTAGAAAGGTGACAAATGTAATTTGGGTAACTGGAGGCCTGTTAAGCTTCTGAATTCAGACTACAAAGTTTTTGCAAAAATCCTTGCTAATAGGATGCAAGGGGTCATTTACCAGGTTATTGGTGATGACCAGTTAAGTGGGGTCCCAGAATGACGCATTTCAGATAATTTAATGCTGTTACGTGATGTTCTAGGAGATTGTGTAGAAACAGGGAAGTCATGAATGCTTCTAGCGTTGGATTTTGAGAAGGCATATGACAGAGTATCTCATTTTTTTATGTTTAATGTTCTGCTCCCGCATGGGTTTTCCAAGTGGCTTTGTTCAATGTATTAGAAGTTTGTATGCAGGTGTATCTTGTCGCATATTGGTTAATGGGAACCTTAGAAATAGTATTAATATTATGTCAGGGGTAAGACAAGGGTGCCCCTTGTCAGCAATTCTTTTCATCTGTGTTATTGAACCCTTGTTACTGTTGATATAGAGAGATAAGATTATAAAAGGAATGCTCATTCCGGGAAGTCAAGGAAAGTATGTTAAAGTCCTGGGATATATGGATGATATGCAATATTGTGTGAAAATTAGGCTGTTTCTCGCAGAGTAAAGTTATTAGTTAGTCTCTTTTGTTTCGCTTCGGCCTTCAAGGTAAATTGGAATGAAATTAAATGTAAGTCATTTGGTAACGTAAGCTTTTGTCCAGAAGGTGTGGAGTGTGTTAATGGTGGTATTAAGGTATTGGGAATCTTGTTCAATAATGACCTTAAAGGGATTGAAAGTTGGGATATGTGCGGGAAAAAGGTTGCAAAAAAATTGGATTTTTGGCAAGTGAGGGATCTGTCTTTGTCTGGGAAAGCGCTCTTAATAAAGTTGGTTATTTTACCAATTCTACTATTTATTGCTGTGGTATTCCTTCCTACCATTGTGTGTGTTAGAAAACGTAATAAAATGTTGTTCCTTTTCTTTTGGTGGAGCAAAATGGAGAAGTTAAAAAGTGAGCATTTGTTTAAGACCAAAAGGTAATGGTAGAATGGACTTTCCTAACATTGATATTTTTCTAAAAGTAAATTATATTGCTATTGTAGTAAAGACTTTGGTGAAAGCAAATAAGATTGCTTTCATGATGAAATATTTGGCGGGTTGGAGCTTTTATGGCCTTGGATGGAGTAAAAGAGAGTTGGAAAGTCCAATGGCCTTTAATTGCCCCTAGTGGTATAATAGAATAGAGGCTTTTGTTAAGGGCAATGATTTACTAGGTGTTACAATTAAGGAGTTTAAAGAAAGGAAGAAGGTAATGAAATTTTTTAAAGATCGTAAAGTTATGTGTAATATAGAAGGTCTGCACTCAAGTGAGACTGCCTTGATATGGAAGAAAATGGATACTTACGGTATGACTAATAAACAAAAAGAAATTGTATGGATGTGCATGCATAATGTATTGCCTGAACAAGTTTTCATGGAAAAAAGAGATTTAGTTAGCTCTGAGGTATGTCCGAGACAGGACTGTATGGCTAGAAAAACAATATTAGATGTTATGTGGAATTGTGAGTTTGCGTATAGGGTTTGAAATGTTTAGGATTCTGTAAAGAGCTTGCTGTAATTAATTACATGGGTTGGTAAGTTTCAATGTTAGGTGTGAGAGCAAGTGGCATAATTAAAGAAAAAGTTATTTGATTGATAATGACACGTGTTATGGAGGTTCTTTGGAATGCTAGGAATCTTAGCGTTTTTAAAAAGAAAAATGATGTGTTAATGACTGTGTTAGAATAATTCTCGGAAAACTCTATTTGGTTGATAAGAAACGTGGGAAAGACTGATTCGGAAGGAATTTGGAAATTTTTCAAATGGAAACATATTGTTAGATATGAGTAAGATCAAAGATTTATTGTGTCAATAAATATATTTCTGTTAATAAAGAAATCATGATGATGAGTATTAAAGAGCCTTGATAAAAATGTGATTGGCATATCATGTAAAAGGAATACAAGGCATGTTTAACTGAATGGTAAAATTAAAAAAATCTAATCTGTTCTTATCTGTTTAATATGCGATACCTGGGAACCATATATTAAATATATTTTTGGAACAGGGAGATGGAAGAAGAGCTTGCTCTGTCAACTCCACGCATTGACCTGGTATTGCAGTACCTCCAGGAACGGTGCACCCCTCCTAACTTTGTATCAAAAAACAGAATTACAACTTTTTTCTTCTCACACTGCAATCAGTACAGATGCCTGCCTGGCTATCTCTTCCCCTAATCAATCCCATTCTTCCACCTGTATGCAACAATCAGCACCTCATCCAGGTAGCCCAATTGCTCATTGCACTATTAAACGCATCAAATGCATACAGCTGATAATAACAGATTTTAGTCTCAAGAACAGATTTCAGTCTCCTGTGTCTTATTTCATGTGTTGTGTGTGTTTGTGCATGCATGGTGGATGCCTTGTGCGCATAAACATGCCCAAAAGCTGTGTAATTTTGGCAAAAAATTTTCGTTACATCCTTACACAGGATTGAAGCGATGCAACTATGTACTTTGGCTCGGTCAGCCTGTGTGAGGCTAAATACAAAACTTTTTCATCATGCAGTCATTCCTATGTGTGCTGTGCCATGAAAGAATGAATTACAAAATGGTTTCCTCTGCTGGGCTGCTGACTGCTGTTAGAGCTACATTGATTGTGACATCATCACAGTTGCTATGTTTGTTCGTTTTTCAAACTTAGGCAAATGTCTGCTGGCATTGTGACATCATTGCAGGCCATTCGAATCCTTCAGACACAATACCTGTGCTTCTTTGTATTCATCGTTGTGCAAGGTGAAAAGCAATCAGCCCAATTAGATTAGTCGGATTAGATTGCCTGCAGCCTACAGGCTGAGTTAAACGTGACAGACGGGGAGGGGCGGCAAAGAGGGAAGGAAGCGTACGAGCCATCAGGAAGGAGAAACAGTCAATGACAAAATGGATCCCTCTGCTGGGCTGTTGACTGCTGTCGGAGCTACATTGATTGTGACATCATCACAGCTCCTGTGGTCTTCGTTTTTCAAACTCGAGCAGATGTCTGCTGCCATTGTGACATTGTCGCAGGCTCGAATCCTTCAGAGTCAATAACTGAGCTGTTTTGTATTTATCTCAGTGCAAGGCGAAAAGCAATTAGCCTGTTTTGAATAGGCAGATTAGATTGACTTCAGCCTACAGAGTTAAAAGTGTAGCATGGTGTATTATCACCATGCTACATGGTTTCCCCTTCTCCCTCCATTACCTTTTTCAACAATCTTTCTTCCTCCTTCCTTGCCCTCCTCTCCTCCTCAGCCACCAACGCAACCATATTTCTTTCCTTCTGTTCTCCCTCTCCTACTATTCATAATCAGCAGCCATCTTCTCTGCTGCCCTTTTAGGGTTAAAGGGTTAAAGACAAATACATCAGGGTCCAGATCCCTTAATCTGGTACATTGCCTGGCCACATGTCCCAACATTCCACACAGGTCACTCTTCTTGTCCTTTCGGCATCTTCCTGTCTCATGGCAGTTCCTGCACACCATTACAATATCCAGACTCATGTCCATATTGATAACACCGGCTGCAAAACACGGGTTGTTCTTCATAATAAAGATACATTACACCATCCAGACCACCACAGTCTTCTCTCAGACTGACTTGGAACTTCAAACTGCCATTAAAAATACAACAGACATTAACAGTAACTTATTCATGAGATAAACGATGTTCACTTTACCAGGGTCTGTGATCTGGAAACAAATGTTGTGCTTGATCTCCGTCATGGTAAAAGCCCTTGCCTGCAAATGAGGAAAAACAAAGAAAACAGTGTAGGCCCAAGACCTAATCCCCCCTCATTATCCTGAATGCCCTCTGCCCAAGACCAGACTGTGATACCTGATCTTGGACAAAAGGCCAAGAAGCAATGACCTGATTAACTGGAGCTCGGAATGCTACAATTCCCCCCCCCGCGCAAGCTCTCTAATAAAGGAAAGTGCACTACCTGACTACTTCCCTTCTATGGAAGCGGCCATGGCAACGGAGCCAGGCTGCCAGTGCAGCACCCTCCAGGGTAGACTACACAAGCATATCTCTCTCTCTCTCTCTCTCACCTTTTTTTTTATATTTATTTTTCCTATTTGCCTGCTTATAATTTGTGTTTTTGCTGAGCAGGTTTTCAGATGGCAAATTTAAAGAGATAGGTTACCTTTTTATCCCTTAATACAGAAGGCTACAACTCTAAATCTAGAAGGGTTGCAGTATTAGAGGATGTTGTTGGAAGAGGTGGGGATATAATTTGCCTTCAAGAGTGTGGATTTGATATTGCACAGAAAAAGGAGGAGTGGGTGTATGGGGATTCTGTTTGGAGTGGGTCAAGAGTTAACAGGAATGATAGTGTTGGGGTGCTGGTGAAGTGCAGGTGGATTTGTGTTGAGTTTTACAGTGATTGAGGTGGGGAGGTGTGTGATGGTGTTATTTAATTATGCTGGGTGGAGGTTTAGAGTTATTAATATTTATGCACCTGCAAGTAAGAATGATAGAAAATATTTGTTTAAAAAAGTGAAGCTTTTCTTGCTTGGTAGAATTCCTGTTGTGCTTGTGGGGGACATTAATTATATTATTGATGTGAGTGGGAGGAGGAGGAAAGTGAGTGTAACAGGTGTGGATGTCACAGGTGGTATGCTTAAGAGAATGATTGCTGATTTTGGTTTGGTAGATGTTGGGAGGGAATGCTACAGAGGTGTGCCACTAATCACATATAGTGCTGATAGGGGTGGGGTGGAGTCAAGATTGGATATTTTTTTTGTTTCTAGGGGTTTTTGTGTAAAAGTTAAGAACAAATGAGAGTTGTCTTTTCTGATCATGAATATATGAAGTGTGTGTTGGAGAATGGGAAGGGTGTCTGGAAATTAAATGAGAGATTGCTGGATGATGGGAAAATAAGGAGGATGTTTTGTTTATATTTAAATGAGTGGAGAAAGGAAAAAAGTGAGTTTGAATGTGTGCTGCAGTGGTGGGATTTGATGAAAGGGAGAATAGGATTTTTTTTTTTTTAGAGGCAATGGTATTAGAATTGCAAGTGAAAAGAGAGAGAGGTTAGAAAGGTGAATAAAATATTTATATAGAATTAGAAGTTTGGGATATGATGTGGAGGAAGAGATTGTTGAAACTAGAAGAATGGCAAAAATAGAGATTGAGAAAAGAGGTAAAAAATTGTATTGAGTGAGGGACTACCTCTGGATCAAATCCTTTGGTAGAATTATCAGTGCCAGGCACAACGTGGTAGTTTCAACAAGACACTGGTGTATTATGACAATAGTAGAATTAATTCAGCAGCAATCTAAAGGAGAGACCAATGTTAGAGAAAAGACTGCGCTTTGAATAAAATCTACCATTTATTAAACTAATCAAAAAATAATAATAAAAATCTCCACATGTAAAGATTTGCATATAATTACATATGTAAATAATGAATACACAATATTAAAGTGGAATAATAAAATCAATACATATCCAGCTGTATCAAACAACTAATTAATGGGGCCCCAAATATATCAGTTGTTATAAGAATGATAATCCGGTGAAGAATGATGGCTTTAATACTTAGTTCCAAAAAGGTGTTGTATATGGCCATATATAAACGCTTTCCAAAGGTTATTTATGAGGCAATTCCATACAGTGTGTCCATCTATATTAAATCTTAATAAATACTCTATATAGATCGTACTACGTGTAATTTGATAGGAGGAGCACTCTCCTTTGCAAAACACTTGCAGTATAATAATATGGGGCTAGGCATATAGCCGCAACTCACAGTACCGCCAGTGTCCTTCCTTTTTTGGCTTCCCAATTAAGAGATGTCCCGGCTCCAGGAGACGTGAGATGCAACACGGTCCAACCCGCTGGTTTCCCGACAACACGTGGCAACTGAGAAACAACTCGGCTCCAGGGGCTGCAAGATATAATGCAGTCTGACCCGCTGATATCCCCGACAGCGTGTGGCAAAGTGTAGGTGACTCACTCGTGTGTCCAAAAATAGATTGTCCGTGTGTACCACCTGTATTTACCGTGGGTTTCTGCTATGTAGCAATACCGCCAAGAGTGGAAGTTCCTCTGTTTGGTTCCAAAACTATAGGGCGGTGCTGCTAGTTCAGCTTGTTAATATTATGGCTTTGTTATGCTGTGTTACTTCTTTATATTTATCAGGTATTGATAGATAAGTTGTTTATTCAACATTTGGAGATTAAATTTTGCTGAAAAGTAGAGTAACTTTGACACGTTTCTCCCTATTTGGGTTTCTTCAGAAAGTGTTTTTTTGTTTTTGTTTTTTTTTATTATTATAACAAGCTGAACTAGAAGCATTGCCCCATAGTGATTTTATTATTCCACTTTAATATTGTGTATTCATTATTTACATGTGTGATTATATGCATATCTTTACATGTGGATGATTTTTATTATTATTTTTTGATCAGTTTAATAAACGGTAGATTTTATTCAAAGTGCAGTCTTTTCTCTAAGAGTTTTACATTAATTTGTAGGAGAGGATGTGGTGGAAATTATGAAATGTGTTTGCTAATGGGAGATTGAGTGCATCTATGAAAGAGGGGATGGTTGTTTTGATTTTTAATAAAGGTGAGAAAAAGTGTTTAGGAAATTAGAGACTGATTACATTGTTGAATGTTGATTATAAAATTTTAGCAAAAGTGATGGCTAATAGAATGATAGGTGTGATTGACCAGGTGATTGGAGAAGAGAAGGTCTGCACAACTTTTTTCTTACACCATGCATGGACATGGTGCAAATTGTTTGGTTCAGACACTTCACAGACAACAAAATAAGCTTCAGCGGCTTATTAAAGAGAAAGTACCTGATATAAGGATATTATTATTCACTCAGACAACAAGGCAGTGGTTTCTTACATGAATCATCAGGGAGGAGCAAAATTAGGAAATTAATGCAAAAAGTAAGGACATGTGCCAAAAATCATTTATCGACTATAACAGCAGTATACATAGCAGGATCAGTAAACATTATTGCAGATTCACTAAGCAGAAGGCCAATCTTTCCGGGTGAATGGGAATTGAATCATGCAGTTTTCAATTAAATAACGAGGAAATGGGGTGTACCGGAGGTAGATCCCATGGCGACCAACAAAGTAAAACATTCCCTTTCCAGGTTTCACGAACCGGAGTCCGCATTGTTGTCTAGGATATGTATTTCCCCATTTCCAACAATGCAAAGAGTTCTCAACAAAATCTGGATCAACTTGGTGGTGGACGGCCCTTGGAGGTTGAAGACAACGCCACATCTGCTGAAGCAGCACAAAGTATTCTATCTATATCCAGAAAGATTGGGGCTGACTGTCTGGCTGTTGAAGTCTCCAGTCTGGTCAGAAGAGGATTCTCCTCTAAGGTAATCAACACATTGCTTAAAGCTAGAAAACCTGTTACGGCTAAAATTTATCACAGGATATGGGATATCTATGTACAATGGTGTTTTCAGAACTTGTATGATGCGGTCACCTCATCAGTAAATCAAATTTTAGAATTCCTTCAGTCAGGATTAGAAAAAGGTTTGGCTGTAAGCAAAGTAAAAGTTCATGTGTCAGCATTAGGTGCTTTTTTGGATAAGAACATAGCTAATGACAAGTATGTCAGGACATATTTTCAAGCAGTAGCTAGGATGAAACTAGAAATTAAAAAGCCTATTCAAGATTGGGACCTGAATTTAGTATTGGATGTTCTTAAAGAAATTCTCTTTGAACCTGTCCATGGAAGTTTCTTTCATGGAAAACTGTTTTCATTTGCCTCCACATGGCAGCACCACCAATGGGTTAATCTCCCTGCTTGGAGCCTCCCAGGAAAGAAAGAAGACCAGGTACATAAGCGTCACTTCCACTTCCTCCTGAGTCTTCTTTCTTTCCTGTAGTGGAGCCAGGCAGGAGAGGTTACTTTACTTTTGCTGGAGCTTATCTGGGTTCCCCGTCAGCGCTGAGGCTTCCTGACGCTGGGATGAGAGGTGGGAGCCGGCCTCTGAGTGCCTCTGCTGCAGCAAGCACTCGTGCTGTAGGCCCGCCCCTACTATCGAGGGCGGGTTGGCAGCGGCGTCAGCGGTGCGTTCACCGCATGTGGCCAGGTCGCAGCAGCCATTTTCTTGTAGCCCTATTTTTAAAACGGGCCTGACGTCACAATTAAGCACCAGGAACATTTAAATATTGGCGCCAGGAGAGAGTAGCAAGCAGCAGTGCCTCTCTCCTGCTTCAGAAACGGCACTATGGCGGACAAAAGGACTTCAAAGTCTGGGTAAGCTCCTGCACAAATTTTTACTTTTACTTTTTAGTGCTGCTGTTTAGTTAGCTAGCTTTTATTATTCTAGGTCAGAGTCAAGAAAGTCTACAAAGACAGCGGGGGATTCCAAGTCTAAACATAAGAAAATGCATTTATCAAAGTGTGTTATGTGCAAAAAGGACCTAGCAGAAAATGTCTCGGGATCTATATGTGAACAGTGTAAAAGCCAGCAACAGCAACAGCAGCAACCACCAGCACAGTATGATGATCTGATTAAATTTATGAGAGAGAACTTCGCTTCTAAAGAGGATCTTAGGAAACTTAGTGAGAAAAGGCCAAGAGCAGCACTTAGCGACAAATCTGACGTCTCAGATACAGAGTTGCCTATATACCTTTCAGATGTTTCCGATGCAGATTCAGTTCACTCTCATGCGGAAGCAGGGTTTAACCAGGACCTGGTGCATAATCTTCTTAAACTAATCCATAAGGATTTAAACCTGGAGGATCCCCCAGTAGAAATGAAATCGCAAGATGCTTTATTTCAGGAGTGCAAGAGGAAGTCTAGGTTTTTTCCTATCTCCCAAACCCTAAAGGATATCATTCAGGAAGAATGGAAAAATCCTGACAAGCGATTGCCAGTCTCCCTTAAAATGTCAAAGTTATATCCGTTTGCGGCAGAAGAAACAAAGAAGTGGGAAACCCCTCCCCATGTCGATGCGGCGGTAGCAAGACTCTCAAGGAAGACAACCCTTCCCCTGGAGGACGTGAACGTCTTTAGAGACGCTATGGTAAAAAAGATCGAGATTGGCTCAAAAAAACAGCACTCCATTGCTGGAGCAGCAATTAAGCCAGCAGCGGCGACCACCATTACGGCCAGGATGGTAAGAAGCTGGTGTGGTAGCCTGGAGGCTAATATTCTAGATGGAGTCAGGAGATCAGACCTGGTAAAGGCACTTCAGGATATACAACTGGGCATTGAATTCATATGCGAGGCATCCCTGGACTCGGTAAGGTTGGCAGCCAGGGCAGCCGCAGCAGCGGCAGAAACCAGGTGGGCACTATGGCTGAAGCCGTGGGCAGCAGACACTCAATCAAAAAATAAATTGTTGGCTATTCCCTTCCAGGGCGACTACTTATTCGGAAAAAATTTAGACGACATCATCTCCAAATCCTCAGGAGGAAAGTCTGCGTGGCTGCCACAGGATAGATCACAGAGGAAAAATTTTCCTTACAAGGGTTATAAGGCCCAAGCATATGAATATAAGGAGGCAAGAGCCTATAGGCCCGGAAGATCATTCA
>WWET01003171.1:52312-70068 GCA_011038615.1 Limnodynastes dumerilii | reverse complement strand
TCATGCCCCAAGGTGAGTATTCGGACCATAAGACGCACACACTTTTCCCCCCACTTTTTTGGGGGGGAAAAGTGCGTCTTATGGTCCGAAAAATACGGTACGTGTCACAAGTGTTAAAGTTAATTGAGAAAGAGAGTTAGGCTGCATGTATGGTGAGGTATACATCTGGGTGGATGTTGTGTGAAATAAAGTGGTAAGAAAGAAGTGCCAATGGCTTTTGTGGTCTGTATATGGTATAAAGTGATTAAGGAGTTTGTGGGGAATTTTGATTTATTGAGTGTTAGTAAGAAGGCTTTTATGGAACAAAAGAAAGTGTTGAAGAGGCTGAAAGATAGGGAAAGTGTATATAACACTGATTGTTTGACAGCTAGTAAGGTGACTGAAACATGGAAGAAAGAGAATATGAAAGGCATGACTAACAGGCAGAGAGAGATTTTCATGGATGAGTTTGCATGGGATATTATCGGTGAGAGAGATTTAGAAGAAGAGGGATTTAGTGAGAACAGATGAATGTCCGATAACTGAGTGGGGAGGAAGAGAAAATGTTATGCATCTTGTATGGAATTATAAGTATGCACAGAAGGTGAGGAGAAGATTGGGTGGATTGTGTAAAGAATGACAAATGTAAACAAAATAACCTGGATAATAGCAATGTTTGGAATAGGAGAATATGGAACTATGAATGAAAGGGTTAAAGTTATTATGGGTGTGTGTACTGGAAAGCTTGTGGGATGTTAGGAATATTTAGATTTTTACAAATAACAAAATAAAATTGGATGAATGTGTTATAATGGTTTTGGGAAAATTGTATTTTATTTATTTGTTTGATAAAAGGAATATGGTTGGTATGGCTGCTGAGGATGTATGGAAGTATAAGAAAAGGAAACTCTTAATGGTAAAATAGATTAGATGGTGTGGGTGGAGTGATGGGTGGCGGTTTACTTGTGGGTGTTTTCCCGATGCTTTTCTGCTTTTTTCTATAAGAATATGATATTAGATTTGAATTTAGTTCTATTTAATAAAAAATAAATACCTATGTGTGATGATTTGACGCATCTTTATAAATGTTTACATGCAAAATTAGGTCCTTATAGACTAAATGAAGATACAGTTTAAAACTGATATGGTTTAAAAAAATAAATAAAAAATATGTTCTTACCAGTTTAATATCAGGGAGATGGAAGAAGAGCTTGCTCTATACACTCCACGCATTGACCTTGTATTGCAGTACTGCAGACATCTGTCTGTATCCCTAATCAATCCCTTTCCTCCACCTGGGGTGCACAATCAGTACCTTTTTGTTAGTTACATTGTTACACAGGTCTGCAGCAATGCAGCTTTTTACAGTGGCTCGGTCAGCCTGTGTGCAGATACAATATGTAACCTTTTCGTCATGCTGTCATATGTGTGCCATGAAAGAGTGAATGACAAAATGTCTCTCTCTGCTGGGCTGCTGACTTCTGTCGGAACTCCGTTGATTGTGACATCATCACAGCCCCAATGCCCTTTGGTTTTCAAACTCAGACAGATGTCTGCAGGCATTGTGACATCACCGTAGGCTGGAATAATTCAGTCAGTACCTGGGCTGCTTTGTATAGATTTCCCTGCAAGGTTAGAGACAGTCAGCCTGATTTGATTAGGTGGATTGGATTGCCTGTTGCCTACAGAGTTAAAGAGACAGATGGGGAAGGAAGGAGGGAGGAAAGCATGCAAGCCGCCTGGCCGTGGAGAAGAGGAGTCCATGCAAATTTAGTGACTTCAGCCAGCCACTAGCTAATGCAGATCAATCAGTGCAGAACAAATGTGTGTGACAGGTGCAAAAAAGGACATAGATATATACCTGTGTGGTCTATCCTGTGCAACACGATGGAGGGTGCTGCTCTGGCAGCCTAGCTCCATGGCCATTGCCACCAAAGAAGAAAAGTCATGAGTGGCATTGCTGTGCACTCCTTGATAAGAAGGTTTCTGCTTGGAGTGCTGGTGTTCCGATCTACAGTTAATAAGTTTATCGCTTCTTGGCCTTCCAGCTAAGATCAAGTGCAGGTTTATTACCACACTTGGTCCGGTCAAGGAGGTATTCAGGAGTCCTTTTAGGAGGGCTCCATGGATAACGAGGGGGGATTAGGTCTTGGACCTACACCTTTTTTTCCATTTTTCTCTACCATTGTAGATATATTGGAGAATGTACTTATAGGCTTGGCTGGAGTCCAAAGGAGGGAGATCTGCATACAACAGCTCCCTGGAAGAACCATTTATGAACTAACCTTTGTAGAGAGGGGTGAATCAACCTAAGCTACTTTGAAAAGGAAGGCAACAGAACCCGCAATGCAAGGTATTTATATAATTTCTAATATGTGCGAGCAGAGGAGCCTGGTGATTCCTGTCTTTAATCCGTTCACAGACATGAGAGTTATTGTTGCTTTCATTAAACAGTACTGCACAGAGGTAAAGTTCCTAACCAATGTTTGTGGCATCTTTAATTGGAAATTAGCATTTCTGATGTGATGCACCCCCCTGCTAAGTTCGCTATTGGTGGCTCCAGGGGTTATTTATGAGGGACAACCGGAGTTCTGCAGGGGAGGTGGCAGGTATTGCCAAGCCAGGGTGACTCTGAGTGCATTGATACCCCAGAAGCTCTTAAAGTGGAGACAAAAAAAAGATTAGGTTAAACAGAGATCCTTTGAAGGGGACTGATTTTTGGAGTAAAGTATATTTAGATAACCACCGGAGTGGAGTGAGCTGGCGGTGGTTATCTTGTATTGATTCAGATAAGCCTTCTTAAACTGTATTTGATGTACGCAGATTTTTATACCTGTATGGAATAAATTTTGGTCTTTTACATACTACACTATCAGGGAGTCTGTGCATCTCTTCTTTTCCTGTATGAGAATATCCTCCTGCAGTGTGTCCAAGTTCCAGGAAAGACATCTGCTATATGTGCAGTTACATATCCTCCTGCAAGAAGTGTCCAGGTTCCAGGAAAAGATACCTATTTCATGTGCATCATTGACCTATATTCTGGTACGCCTTTTGACACACTTATCTGCACTCAATTGGAATTTATGAGCACAAGCACTTTACTGGATATTCTTTGTTGAAGGCGCCTCCTGTACAATAGCATCTTTATTTAATAAATGGGTAAAGGTTTAGGCTAATTAATATGTATGTACCTCCTAATGAAAATGAATGGAAATAGTTGTGTTGGAAGGGGATATGAATTGTATTTTTGATGTGAGTGGAAGGAGGGGAGTGGGTTATTCAGGTGTGGATGTCACAGGTGGTATGCTAAATTGGTTGACTGCTGATTTTGCTTTGGTAGATATGGGGAGGGAGTGGTGCACAGGTGAACCTTTAATCACATATAGTGCGGACAGGGGAGAGGAGGGGTGGAATCAAGACTGGATTATTTTTTTGTTTCTAGGAGTTTTATGTGTGAAAGTTATGAACAAATGTTCCTCTTTCAGATCATGAATGTATTAAGTGTGTGTTTGGGAACGGGAAAAGTGTTCACTATGGGAGAGGGGTTTGACAATTAAATGTGAGGTTTTTGAAAAAAATAAGGAAGAAGTTAATTCATATTTAAATTAGTGGAGGAAAGGTGAATTTGCATGTGTGCTGCAGTGGTCAGATTGGATGAAAGAGCACAGGATGATTTTAGAGTAACTGAAATTAGAGTTGCAAGAGAGGAGAGAGAAAAATGCTTTGACAAATAAAAGATCGGAGTATTTGTACAGGATTAGAGAATTTAGTTATGTTGTGGAGGATGAGATTGTTGAGACTAGAAGGGCGGTAAAGAGAGATTTGGAAGAAAGAGGAAAATAAACTGTGTTTAGAGCAAAAGTGGAGAGAATGGAGCAGGATGAGTTGTAGTCGCTTTTTCTTTAAAAAAAAAATAAAAAAAATATGTGTGGTAGTAAAAAAGGATATTAATGAGAAAGAATGTGTGGGTGAAAAAGTAATGGAAAAGGTGGAGTATTTCTATGGACAGCTGTATGAAAGAAAGATGTGTGATTCTAGTATGGAATGTGAGTCTTTGGCTGCATTGTCTGAAAAGGTTAATAAATATGATAGGAGTGTGTTGCTTTGGGAGATAACAGTGAAAGATGCAGTTGATAGTATGGGCAGGAATAAAACCCCTGGAAAGGATGGATTGCCTGTGGAGTTTTACAGTATTTTATGGCATATGATAGGATATGTGGTTCAAATTGTGAAGTATATGGGAAGGGGCAGAGCCGGCAGCGGGATGGAGTAGACGCATCTACAGGCAGCTCCCGTATATCATCCATTTTTAAATCCTTTTCTGTCTGCCCGGACCGTGAGATTTATGTTTAATTGCCATAAGGAGTACTTCCCAAGGTGCCCGGTGCCTGCATGTGAGTGGTCGAGGAGCTGTGTGGAGCGGTGGCAATGATAGCGGTGAGGACAGTGCACGGAGCCTTTCTGGACGGTCCTGTTGCAGCTGCTAGTATCTCCTATATTGTTTACATTAGCTGCAGCGGGGAGAATGGAGGGGGAGCTTGTATGCAGGCATTTGCTCTTGAAACAGTAATTGCTGGAGAAGGGTATCTGCCTCCATTTGGCGCCAAAAGCAGAAAGGAGATCCTGCTGGGGAGGTGCGTGGAGAGAGCCTTGTATTCCTTTTATCCCTGCAGCAGCAGTTTGGCTTTCTGATATTTCTACATATTTCTACTTTATTGGCAACACCAATACAGATCCACAGCTTTTGGTACACTGACTGCACTTTGAATCATCTGAAACTTGGTCATACAGTAAATACATCAAGAGCTTGTTTGCTGCTGTACTTTCTAATCTACTGGCCCAGGTTGTATGGTGAGCATACACAGCATTTGGAATAATTACTGTGGCTTAGGAGACCCCCTTTGATCAATAAACATACAAAATAATTTCTGCTATACCTGGACTTGGGCACACTTGGCTTATATAATATAACAGCAGAATTTAGTGATATCTATGCTCACCGAGCAGCACTAACCCCAATTGGATCTATCATCTATTATAATGTATGGTATCTTACTACTATAATCAACCCTCTCCTGGTGCAGCATTGCTACAGGGGACTGTGGGGTATCCCCCTCTATAATGCAATATATGCTGATATACTGTATTTCTGCTAAAGGAGCTGAGTAGCTATCTCATAGCACTACTTGGTTGAAAATATGGGGAAATCTAGCCATTCAGCAGCAACGGCTAAATTGGAAAAGTATGTTCGCAATACAGAAGCTGGGGCTTGCAGGGTGCAACCTCCTCCCGCACCCCAATACCAGTTCCTGATACTGAACCTATTGGAGAGCAGGAAATGTCCAACTCTACTGTCTCGCAGGTCATCCAGGCCATAACGGACTCTGAGCTACGATTAACCAGGAAAATTGGGGAGGTACATTCCTTTCCATAATTCACCAAGAGTTGCAGAAGATACGAAAGAGAGTAGGAGAGAATGAGCGCCGGCTATAGGCCCTAGAAGACCTTACTAGCCCGATGCGTGAACAACTAGATTAACTTTCGTCACAAATGGGCAGTTGCAAAGCCAAAATTTCTGACCTGGAGGGACGATTGAGGCGTAACCAGGTTTGTCAGTTTCCTGTAGAAGGTGAGGGGTGCGAATCCTTTGAAGTTCCTGGAGGACTTCCTGATTAAAGAATACAAGGCTGAGGCCTTTGCCCCCCAGTTCGCCACTGAAAGGGCCCGACTGCCCAACCAGCCTCCTCGCCCGGGAGCCCCCCCATGCACACTGATAGCACGGATCCTCCATTTCAAGGATCAGGACACTATCTTAAGACTATCCAGACAACATGGCCCCATGAGACTTGAAAATGCCTTGATTTCAGCGTATCCATACTTCGCAGTGGAGGTCCAAAAATCCAGAGCATAATTCCTCCTGGTTAAGCGCCATCTGCGAGATGATCAAATTTCCTATGCAATGCTCTTTCTATTACGGCTCCGGGTCAACGTGGACGACACAACACACTTCTTTAATTCACGGCAGGAGGTGCTGGACTGGTTGGAGAGAAGAGGAGCAAGAAGAGGAGGCCCCCCTTCTTGAAGATACAGCCGTCGCTTCACTTAAAGGACATTCTCACTTTAATGGACATCTCCATACTCCATTATGTCATCCATATCCTTTGCAATGCAATTAATTCTGTGTTATACTGTACAGTTGCGCTCTGTGGTTTCTCTAGTTTATCCTTTACTTTTTTGTTGTAGGAGGTCTCCCTGAAGCGGGCAATGTCTGTATTTAACTTAGTTCCCAAGTCTGTGTAGCTAACTTAGCCTAAGCGGGCAGCCCTCTCGTATGCTAGCTTTAGTAACCAGCTCTCAGGGGGGAGAGGGCTCTTCCCAGGTACTTTTGTTTTTTTCTGTTATTAGTAGAACCTTGGTTCCCTCATGGCATAGTTATGTTTGGGATTTGGTGCTAATTTTGTTTTTGAAGCAGTACAGGGTGGGTCGAAGGGGTGTTTTCGAGTTCAGATGTTGTCCGCTAATCCTAAATTATGTAATAGAGTGTATGTTTAGTGCTTATGGCATATCAAGATTTCTGATTTTAGTATTATGTCACAAGGCCTAAAGGTTTTAACTTGTTTTAACTGAGGTTTAAATAATAAAATCAAGTGTTCCTTGGTCCCAAATCAGGTTCGTAAACAGAAAGCTGACATTGTGTGTTTGGTGAAGACGCATTTGGTGGGTGGACGGGTATTGGCTCTAAAGAAGCAGTGGGTGGGCTGGATATATCACTCCTTACGTACAAGTTATTTCAGGGAGGTTTCCATTTTCATTAGTAAACAGGTTAAATTTTCGCTGGATGAGCTTCAAACGGACCCATATGACAGATTTGTGTTTATTAAAGGTATTATAGACATGTCACCTATCCTTCTCTTGCGGATTTATATCCTTCCTCCATTTAGTAACAATGTAAAAATTTATGGCAAATTCTCCGGGAACCCCAATAATCTGTATGGGGGACTTTAATAATGTTCTTGACCCAGCATATGATCGATGGAGGGAGGTCTCCTCTCCTGATCCCACTTCAAATACTCCCTTTGCTAGACTTATTGACACTATGGGTATGGTGGATGTGTGGCGGCTAAGAAACCCCGGGATTCAACAATACTCCTGTCAGTCCACCACATATTGGGCCCTTCGCCGTATTGCCTAAATTTTACATCCCTCTCTTTAGCCTCGCTTGTAATTTTTGTCCAATATCTACCGTGGGACGTTTCAGACCACTCCCGTGTTGTGATGCCCATAGCCCTAAGAGAAGATTTGGGCCTAAGATTTTGGAAATTCAACCCATACTGGTTGGATATGGTTGAAGAAGATTCTGATCTCGTAACGTAATGCTGTAGCATATACAGGATTAACGAAAGAACATCGGGCCCTGCGCTACTCTGGGACACTTTTAAAGCGGTAGTGAGGGGCACCCTTATATCTAAGGTGGCCGGGAATTAAGAAAGCTAATAGACTTAGACATTAGAGGAGGTGTGTAGACTCAGGGAGGCACATTACATTAGAACACGTTCTGAGAGTGATCGGGCTCCTTGGTTGATCGCACAGTGGGAGTGGTCTGACTAGCTATTTGCCAAATCTAAGAAACGCCTGTTGTTTAATAGTCATAAATTTTACCAACAATCTGATGCAGATGGATCATATATGGCCTATCTTGCTACAGAAGCCCAACAACACAAATACATTACAGAGATAATTGATGTGCAGCAATGAAAGCAGGTTAGGGTGCCGGCAATAGCTGAGGTATTTCTACAATATTATAAAAAAAACTTGTACTCCACAAAGGTCTCCTACTCTGTGGAAGAGTTATGTTCTTATTTAGATTTGATAGACTTGCCTAGACTCCCAGAGGATATAGCGGAATCACTTGATGCCCCTTTCTCTGCTGATGAATTGGAGGCGGCCCATAAAACTTTCCCAAACAAAGAGGTCCCAGGAGTGATGGTCCTCCCATAGAAATGCATAAAGAAATTAAAGATTTTTTCATCCCCAAATTACTGGGCTTTGATAAATTATTTGAGTGGGACGCCCCAACCCCCTCAATGTCAGAAGCTCTAATAATAGTCATACATAAAGAAGGAAAGGACCCTGCCCTTCCAGACTCATATCGTCCAATATCCCTACTTTCCACAAACATCAAAATTCTGGCCAAACTCTTAGCTCTCTGGCTGAATGGGATTATTTTGTCAATTGTTCACAATGATCAGACGGGATTTATGCCTGGCAAGTCTACCATCATGAATATTAGATGCCTTTTCCAGCAGCTTCAGGTGCCTCACTCGGCTGGAGAGGGGGCAGTGGTGGTGTCCCTGGATGCCGCCAGGGCCTTCGACTTGGTCGAGTGGGGGTACTTGTGGGAGGTCTTAAGAAGGTATGGCCTTGGGCCTAGATTTGTGGGGTGGGTAAGGCTTCTGTATTCAGTACCGGCAGAAAGGGTCTGCATATATGGTTGCAGTACCCGTGGTGTCCCTTCTCTTCAGCCCTCTTTGCGCTTGCAATAGAGCCCCTGGCCTGCATTATAAGAACACATCTTGATACTACTGGATTAGCGGCGGGATAAGGAATAGATAATATAACATTGTACGCTTCTGTTCTTGGGGAGTGCTGGAAAGTCCCTACCGATACTCCTTAGAGGTGGAGAGATTTGGAGCATACTCGGGACTTAGAATTAATTGGGGAAAATCCAATATACTTCCCATGGGTGGTTGGCTGTCGGTGTTGCTCCCTGCGGGTTGTCCCTTACAGGTGACAGAGATTTAAATATTTTGGGATCTGGGTTACTGCCAGGGTGGAGGACTTTAAAGAGCAGAATTTAATGCCAATCACCAGTTGGTCTAAAACAAGGATTCATGTCTGGAGCAAACTTCCTCTGGGCCCCACCGGGGGAATTAATCTAATTAAAATGTCCCTGTTGCCTAAAATGTTCTCCAGCACTCACCAATACCACTGCCCAAAACATATTTTAAAAACATAAATTCCCTCCCCGTTCATATGGGCTGGCAAGCGCCATAAAGTTTCTCTGCCGGCATTTTTAAGACCCAAAGCTAGTGGTGGATTGGCACTCCCAAATGTTTGGATATATTATCTTGCGTTCCAGCTTGCACACCTCATCCCTTGGCTGGAGGATGAGGGTCGGGGCACACTTCGAGAATTGATAAGGCTTTCAAGGTGGGGGGGGGATCTTACCCCGTTTCAATATCTCCTGGTGGGGATTAGACAAAGGCAGGCTTCTCCTAGTTTAGCTCAGGCAATCCTTGTTTGGAGATATATGTGTAGACTTTAGACAGATAATACTATGGCTCCATGTACCCCCATGGTTTAATGCAGGATTCCCAGGGTTGTAAAAACTTCCAGGGTGCTCTATATGGATAGAGGCAGAATTAATATATGTGGGTCAGGTATACACGGACAGGACACTGAAATCCTTTTCCCAGCTGTGTGAGGACAGCAATCTTCAGGGTGTACATTTTAATAAATATATGCAGTTGAGGCACGCTTTGACTGCTCAATTTAATCCAATTTTACAGACCTCTTTAATAAATTAAGTGAAGAAAGAACCCATTTCTTATATATAATACCTGATCAGGGAATACTTACATCAAGACAATGGGCTGGATCCAGACCTAGTTAAGTGCATGATCTTAGTTACTCTTGGGCTAAACCATGTTGATTGCAGGGGAGTTATATTTCATCTGTTGCAAACAGTTTAAGAGTTTAGAGGTGATGTTTCCTATCCCAAGTCTAAATAACAGTGTGATAGTAAAGCTGGTCAGTATCTGTGTGCAGTAACATGGTTTAGACCAGGAGTAACTAAGTACATGCACTTAACTAGGTCTGGATCAGGTCCAATATGCTGGTTTTGAGGGGGACATGGGAGGTCCACATGGGGCAACTGACGGATCAAGAATGGGCACAAGCGCTGACTAGCAGCAAGATGGCCACTACCTCCTTAAGAGTACAAAAAATTCACTTGTTTATATTGCACAGAGCCTACCTTTCTCTACAGAGGTTTTGCAGGGCGGGCCTTAGAGGTAACTCTGAACGTCCTAGATGCAGGAATGATGGCCGCTGACTTTTGGCATCTCCTGTGGGCATGCTTACACATAAACAAATTCTATGAGGAAGTCTGGGTCTGTGTGCGCTCTACCATCCCGCTTGTCCCCTTTGGATCCCAAGATCTTTCTGTTTGGACTACTCCTTAGTGATTTATAGATATGTATGTATACTTATCTCTCTTGCCTTGGTGCTGGTGGACCGCTCCTGCATGGCTCTTACTTCTCCCCTTTTCAGTGGGTGGGGTTAGTTAATAGCTCTATGAACTATGAGAGATTTGTGCATACAAGGAAACATACCAAAGAACACTTTAGTAAAATCTGGGCTCCATGGATGGATTCTCCATTTGTTTATATGTCATTCGATGTACAGGGTGGGAGTGGCTTGTGAGAATTGGAGGTGTATTCCATTCCACCACAGCTTTATAATCTGGGTTAATATATAGTATCAAGTTGTTCCAGCTAAATGTAACTTAGACCTGACAGTGGCCGATATTTTTTTGATGTACAGATACTTTGCCCTTTAGTGGGTTGCTTTAAGATTTGCTTTATTTTGTGGACTAAAATGTCAAGTTGTACATATAAGTATTAAAAACAAGGATGCCTCTTAGAGCTCTGGGCTAGGGTGGGATGGGTTTTTTGGGAATTGTTTGATTTTTTATGTCTTGGTTTTGTATGTGTTTTTCAATGTTCTGTAAAATGCAAAATAAACACAATTAAAAAAAAGAAATTGTGAAGTATATGCTTGTGAATGGGAGTATGAGTGCATCTTTGAAAAAGGGGTTGGTTGTTTTGATTTTTAAGAAGGATGAGAGAAAGTGTCTGGGGAATTGGAGGCCAATAATACTACTGAATGTCGATTAAAAGATTTATGCGAAAATACTGGCCAGGACAGATTCTTCCGTAAGCTGGGACCATTCTTAGCTGGGGTTCGACAGAGGGAACTTATTGTAGCCGAGGACTTCAATGCCACTATCTCTCCTCACATGGACTGGATCTTCCCACCTGGAGGGGGACCCACTCGTAGGGACAACCTATACTCTAAAACTCTTAGGGACTTTTTAAAATTACATCATCTATATGACATGTGGCGAGTCGCTTACCCCCTCTCCCGGGACTACACATTTTACTCTCATGCTCATAATGTTACACGCCGCATGGCGCCCGCAGCGTGTAACAGTGCTCCCCCGCTGTTCGCATCTCCCGTCTACTCCTTACCTTATCTGGCTGCTGCAGGCAGCGCATGTCGTCTCCCTCTCTCCTCTGTTCCTGGGCGCCGCCATCTCCCTGCTAACAGCGTCCCCTCGTTCCCATGGCAACCTCCCGCTCTCCAATCAGCATAGGAGGCGGAGGTTGCCATGACCCTCTGTTCCCTGCACGCTTCCTGGCGCGCTCTGCTCTCTGTCCCCATTGGCTGCCATATCATTTAAAGCCCTGGCAGCTGTTATGCTAGATGCCGGTTATAGCATCTGCTACCCCGTGCTGCTCTCACTGTTTCTCTGCCTCTCTTATCTTCTTGGTATTTACTTGCGTTCTTGAGTGCCCTCTGTAGTCCTTTCTTGTCCATTGCATTTAACCCTGTAGTAGGCGGGGGGTTGTATTTAAAGTGTACAGTATGGGCGTGCTTAGCTGCGTAAATTCGTCTAGGTCATACGTACGTGTGCGTATGACTGCGGTTACGTTGGAAAAAGTTAAGGTAGGGTTTGGAAAGCATATCTTAACAAAATACGTCCGTGCAAGGGGTGTGCCGAGGGGAGTGTAACGAATTTACACGCACGAAAATACGCTCCGCGAATAAACGTACGGCAAACGTAGTTCTGGATCTACCCCAATGATCGTATTGAAGCCGATTAATGTCAAATGGTACTCAATAGGGATGCCTGTTATCGCCCCTAATATTTGCTCTAATCATTGAAACCCTGGCTGTGGTGGTAAGGAATTCTCCTGATATACAGGGAGTGGTTGTGGGCAATCAAGAAATTAAGATTTCTCTATTTGCTGACATTCTCTTGACGTTACAGAAGCCGAAAGTCTCTTTGCCCGGTCTCTTCCAGATCATGGAAGAGTATGGTAGTATGTCAGGGTATAAAATTACTATTTCAAAATCTGAAGCACTGCTTCTACATTGCTCATCCAGATTACAAGCACACCTTCTCTCCCAATATCAATTTAAATGGCAGACCAAGAAAATTAAAGACTTAGGAATTGATATTACCTCTTCCTATGACACCTTATACAAAGAAAATTACACAGCCCTGTTTAAGAAGCTTAAGGAAGATCTTTTTAAGTGGAATGGTTTAATTATATTGTGGCTGGGCAGGATTATCGCCATCAAAATACTGTACTATTTTGGGGAGATTATTAATGTCACTATCTCTTGGGCGGAATTTGAGGCATCATACTTTGGGGTGTCATTTGTATGGAGCCTGCCCAAGTTAAGTGCCCTCTTATTGGTGGGGTAGCTCCCAACCACAAGCTTTGCATTCTCCATCTGGGATAAATGTAAACAATGCATATTCCCTCTGATCCGCTCTATATCATGCCCCTGTGGGAAAACCCAAATTTCCCGGCAGGCCTGTCCCAAACATTTGCACATAAAGTCATTTCCATGGGCATATCCTATGCCAAGCACCTAAGAGTAGAAGGCTGATTCTTTCACTGGATGGTCTCAGGACTGCCTTCCCGCATCTCTTTCTCAGTTTCTTAGATTACCTACAACTCAAATACTTCCTCACCGGACTTCCGGTGGGTGGCACATCGGGTATGGCCGCTTTTTAGATGAGCTCTGTCCTGCGGCTCGGATCCGATGCCATCCACCTCCCTTTGGCAATCATTTCCACACATAGAACAAGGTCAGATTGAGGAGGGAACCGTGTATATCGGAGTGCAACTAGTAGTGGATTCAGCCGCGGGATACTATTGTAAACCCCGGAGTCCGGCTCACAGGTGGGCCTGAAGAGCGCACAAGTTTAGTTGTCGCAGCGGTGGAGAGTCTGCAACGGACCGCGTGTATCATCGGTGATGGAAGGAGTGTGACCGTGGTCGGTATTACGGGGAAGAGGAGCTAATACAGCCACTAGTCTCCCGACCGAGGCCCACACGTGGAGTCGCCCACCATCTTGGACTGCAAACGGCATCAGTGGAGCGGGATAGAGAGTTTGGAGGTACAGCAGGTAAAGCTGCTGAAGTCAGCACAAAGCCACACATTAGTGCAGTGTAAGTCTGGATGCACTGAGGAATCTCTGGTAGCTGCCAGTATCCCTAGTAGAGGGAGTGAAAGAACTCCTATATCGCCCTGCGTGGGCTGTGACTGTCCATGTGGAGGGGAAGAGGAATACTACTACTTCCGCCATCTTAGCTCAAACTCCCTCTGCTTGCAGAATACAGCTTTAACCCTTGTGCTGTGCAATTGACTATATTAGTTATATTAGTTTATTGCCATTTGAGACCCCTTTTTGCTACATATTGCTGCCCTATGGTGACGCCTATCCTCGGCAAAGGCATCAGCAAGGGCTTCGCTGTGGCTGTCTTTCCAGCTAATTGTGACTGTCGCTCCTACTTGCCTTGCCACCCTAGCCTGCCAAGTCACTTATACTGGGCTGCTGTCCTCTTGTGGCCAGACCCAGGCCTAGATGGGGGACAGTGGCTGTTGGATCTCCCTATCTGCAGTGGAGATGGAGAGTGTGCACCCCCCTGCCTGCCAACTGTGAGCCAGGGTGTTTGGGAGGCGAAAATATAAAGAACCAGCTGCTTCTCCCCTTGTGGCTAATGTAAAGCCTAGAAAGGGATTGATACAACTGAGGACTTGGACACTGTTTGGACCGGGGGAACATCTGCGGGGTTGGCAAAGCGGCCTGAGAGTCGCTAGTACGCGGATAGGATCAGCTTTGTGACGCTTGGCAATGGGCCATTCACAGTGTCACTCTCCACATATGAGAGCGGGTTATAGGGAATTGGAGCGAGCGCCAGCAAGAAGTTAAAGCCCAGTGGTACATTCCTTTGGCCCCCCTGTGGGTTTGCTACTGAGAACCTGTGCAGTGACTGAGTGCTACTTTTTTGCTAACATGCCTATAAGGACCTATATTGTTGATGGACAGCCTCGTTGACAGCTTAATTGATTGACAATTGGTTACCTTTCAACCCATTGCTTTCTTCTCTAAGCTATCTATTTCTGCACTTCTCTTTCTCTGTTTTTACTTCCACGGTTCTCTCTTTTTGTCAAATTATCAAAATATCTATACTTGCAGGTGTTTAATTGCATGTTAAAGGTATACTTTTGATATGTGATCCTTTCAAATAATTGTTCACCCCCTAAACCGGAGATGCCATAATGTCACTTAGCCTCTAGGAGTCCCATATATCCAGGCGCTAACTAATAGTCTTGGGAGGAAATTATCTCACAGCACTAAAACAAATAATACAATAAATTTATAAAACACAAATAAAATAAAAAAAGGAAAAAAACAAAAACAAACCAGAACAAAAAATGTATCTAAACTAATAAATTTCTCTACCCTGGTCTTTCTATTCAGGGCCCCTAGGGCATGGACAGATTCTTGCAAGCTATGCCTCCAAAAAATCTGCAGGCTGGAGTGGTGGCCAGAGCTGCCAAAAATAGACATAGCAGTGCAAAAAATGCTCAAGCCTCGCCTTCCAGGAATGACTTGGAGGGCCCTCCTTCATCCCCCTCCTTTCCCACAGAACAAATGCCACTGTCTCAAGAACAATTAGCTACAATGGCACAGGAAATGTCAAATTGTCTGATGCCCTTGATAGACAAGAAACTAGAACATATGCAAACACTCTACCAGATTAGTTGAACTAGAGCAACGTGCTAGCGATCTGGAAGATCGTCAAATTGAGACACGAAATACTACTGAATCCCAAGCCCAGCTCATTAAATCTTTGACAGAAAAGGTTGATGACCTGGAGAACAGGCATCGCTGTAATAATCTACGGTTCATAGGGCTGTCTGAATCTCTAAAGCAGGAGGGGTTCCTCGAAATGCTAACTACCACAATTCCGGCAGCTCTAGGCCTGGATATTGCAGCACGACCCATTCAAATTGAAAGGGCGCACAGATTGGGACCAGATAATCTCAGACCTCTGGGCAAGCCCCGGCCAATCACCGTCAAATTTTTAGACTACCGAGCAAAAGAGTCTATCCTTGCGGCATATCGTCGCTTACCCTTTAAGGGCGCCGTGGATTGCGCAATCTGTTTTGGGTAACTATGAGAATAAGTCAAGGGGGGTTGCTATTTTAGTAGGGAACAATCTTGATTGTGTATTGGGCAGCTCCTTCCTGGATCCAGAGGGTTGATTTATCATCCTGGATATCTCCATCAACCGCACTTCATACACACTGGTAAATGTTTATGCGCCTAATGTGGGTGGGGGGCAGTTCCTGGGGGACCTTAGGGCAAGGTTATTGCAACAAACCAATTTCCCATTAATTATTGGTGGTGATTTCAATGCGACAATGGACCCAAAGATCGACAGATCCCCTCCTTTGGCCTCCCACTTACAAAGAGATGGATTGGTGCTGCCTGCTTTTGCATTAAATTTAAGTGTATCAGACCCCTGGAGATTATTAAATCAAACCAACAGATCGTTTACATTTTGCTCCGGGGTACATCATACTTTATCTAGAATAGATTATCTTTTAACCTCGGATGCCATTATCAACAATATTGTCTCGGGCCAAACTATATGACATTATTATATCTGACCACGCTCCGGTGTCCCTTGAGATAGCCCTACCGGTCTCCCAGACCTCTTTACGAATTTGGCGTTTCCCTGAATATCTCATTGCTAATAAAGACTTTAAACGGTATTTGCACGGAAAATGGGGAGAATATGTGGACTATAACATAAAGCATGTAGATGACCCGGTCCTCTTTTGGAATGTCTCTAAGGCAGTCCTTCGGGGGCATGTTATCAATTATATCGCAAGGAAACGGAAGGAGGCAAGGGTTGCGGGGGAGAGAATGCGAGCGACAGTGGCGGAGGCAACTCAACCCAATCAGGAATAGCACATTGGCAAACAATATTTCCCTCTCTAACTATTCCCAAGCTTCTGAAAGGGTTCAACATATCTTGCAGGTTGCTTCCAGCCAGTTCGTATACAGAGCTTTTCTTAAATATTTATCACCATGCATATTTATCTTCACTTAAACGCTATCAAATGGGGATTTCCTCCTCTCATTTTTGTATTAGATGCCATACTGCGAAAGCAGATATGTATCATTGTTTGTGGGGTTGTTCCATCATCCGCAGATTTTGGATTCGAGTCCATAGTTATGCCAAATCACTCCTACCCAACTGGGCCCCCTTAGACCCTTTATGGGTAATCTTGGGTATCCTACCGGAGGGGCAGCGAGTGATGTACGGAGGACGAAAATTGTTACAAGCAATTAGTGCAGCGGCACGGAAGGCCATTCTGCATGTATGGCTAAGTCCGACACCCCCGCCATTGTCATTATTTCAAGAGAAAATCTTTTATGTGTTTCGTATGGACTGGCTGGAGGCCACACTGGATAAAGAGCGCCAAACTGAGAAGTTCTTCTCAATCTGGGAAAGCTATATAAATACCTTAACGTTTTCTATTAAATGCCAATTATATGACACTTTCCATTTTACTTCA
The DNA here is from genome assembly GCA_011038615.1 of Limnodynastes dumerilii. Taxonomy (NCBI): domain Eukaryota; kingdom Metazoa; phylum Chordata; class Amphibia; order Anura; family Limnodynastidae; genus Limnodynastes; species Limnodynastes dumerilii. The sequence continues at coordinate 53,352 of WWET01003171.1, read as the reverse complement.
TGGTACCTTTTGAGAGAAATTGACAATAATCCACCAATTCGTGCTTAGGTTGTCCTATTACTTTTAGTGTAGATTACCGGTAAATTTATATATGCTGTAATATGCTTGGAGAGTGTTTTTGTGCTTTTGTCTTGTAAGACACTGTCCATGTTTATTCTCTTATGGTTGTTATCCATGTCTATTTTTTTTGTTTTTGTTTTTGTTTTGTTTGCTTGTTTATATAAATCTCATGAATATTCTTGTTGAAAAGCATACTGTATTCGGAGGGCAATAATGTGTATGATGCTGACTTAAGAAAAATGTAAAAAAAAAAAAAAAAAATACTTCCTCACGATCTGCTGCAAAAAAATACTTCCTCACCTCTTGATCTGCTGCTGAAATGCAGCAGACGGCACTCTCCCAGTTTGAATCTATCTGTCTGAACTCCCCTACAAATAAAGGGATGATCTCATCAATTTATAAGATGTTGTTGGATTCAACGTTGGAAGTAGAGGGAAAGGGAATGGGACAGAGATCTGGGACCCCCTCCAAGGGAGGCAGTGTCGACATGTTCCATTTCCACACGTATAAAGGAGAACGCATATAAATTATACTATCCTGTAACCTGGTGGCTCCCAATTGCTGTAGGAACTGTGGACAGAGAGGCACCTTTCTACACATCTGGTGAACATGCCCTGCCGTATCTGATTTCTGGGATAGGGTTGCTGCCCTTATATCTAATATACTCTCCCCCCCGTTACAAAGGATCTTTCTTACTCTGCCACCCCATCGAAGGACTATATTGCCCCTATAAGAGATTAGCAAGTCACTTTCTGGTATCAGGTAGATGTCTGGTGGTCAAATTCTGGAAGTGAACAGACCTGACTCCAATGCCTGTCCTCAACTCCGTGATATGGCACACATCCCATATGGAGTGTATTACCCACTACCTCCACAATAGGGAGGATAAATTTATACTTACTTACAGCAAATACGGCCATAATTTCACTGTCTAAGTCCTCCAACTAATTCAATTGCAGCCCTCATTCAGGTGACGACCC
>WWET01003171.1:30056-43805 GCA_011038615.1 Limnodynastes dumerilii | reverse complement strand
ATGTCTTTTTTATGGATTGGTGCCCAGAACTGAACTGCATATTCTAGATGAGGCCTCACCAATGATTTATATAGTGGCAAAATTACACAGTCTTCCCTTGCATCTATTCCCCTTTTTATGCATGCTAATACTTTATTGGCCCTTGCAGCTGCTGCTTGGCATTGAGCACTATTGCTAAGTCTATTGTCCACAAGCACTCCCAAATCCTTCTCCATTAAAGATTCTCCTAAATTTACCCCATTTAATTTATAGATTTCATGCTTGTTTTTGATCCCTAAATGCATAATCTTACATTTATCTATGTTAAACCTCATCTTCCATTTGGCCGCCCAATCCTCTAGTTTACTCAAGTTCCTCTGCAAGGACGCTACATCTTGCTCAGATTCTATTACCTAGTTTAGTTTAGTGTCATCTGCAAAAATGGAAAACTTGCCCTCTAAACCATCACCAAGGTCATTAATAAATATATTAAAAAGGACTGGTCCCAGCACAGAACCTTGAGGTACACCGCTTAAAACTTTTGACCAATTAATTTCCATTTAATTTATCACAACTCTCTGTTCCCTATTCTCCAACCAGTTTTTGATCCAAGTACAAATGTTGCTACCTAGACCCAGTTCCCTTATTTTGTGGACCAATCTATTGTGTGGCACCGTATCAAAGGCTTTTGCAAAATCTAAGTAGACCACATCCACTGCACTACCCCGGTCTAAGTACGAACTAACTTCCTCATAGAAGCTAATTAGGTTAGTTTGGCATGACCTATTTTTCACAAATCCATGCTGATTCCCACTAATAATCTTATTGCTCATCAAGAAATCCTGTATATTATCCCTTAGAATACCTTCCAGCAGTTTCCCAACTATTGATGTCAGACTCACAGGTCTATAATTACCCGGTTGTGATCTTATTCCCTTTTTAAACAATGGCACTACATCTGCTATGCGCCAATCCCTTGGTACACAGCCTGTTGAAATTGAGTCTATGAAAATTAAAAACAACGGTCTAGCAATTTCTGAATGTAGCTCCATTAGAACCCTTGGATGTATACCATCAGGGCCAGGAGCTTTATTTATCTTAATTTTCTTCAACCGCCTTTGGACTTCTTCTTCTGTAAAACAAATATTATGTGATGGTACAGTTGCATTTCCATTTTTATGTATTATTCCTACCGTAGTAGACTTCTGATTATTAAGGCGATTGTCTTGCCTATTCTGCTGTATGTTGCAAATATTTTTTCTTACTGGTGTAGGGTGTTGTTTTTGTTTTTTTGGGGTTGCAGGATGGAGCATTTGAAGAGAGAGAAGGTGATTAAAAAAAAGCAGCAAACGGAGGAATAGATTTTCCGAATGTGGAGGTATATCTGAGACTAAATTATGTGGCACGAGTATTAAAACTGATTGAGAAAGAGAGTAAAGCTGCAAAAAAATTGGGATTGGATTCAAAGAAAATTGTATGGATACAATCTTATTTACAGGATAGATAACAAAGATTTGTAGTAAATCAAATAAATTCTGAGTATGGAAAGTTTACCAATAGAATTCCCCAGGGGCTCTCTATTTGGACCAGTGCTGTTTAAAATCTTTATCAGTTACATTACATGTGGTATCAAGGGGAGACATGCTTGTTTGCAAACGACAATGATATGTAACAATGTAGACATACTAGAAGAGATAAACAAAATGAGTGACTTAGGTATACTAGAGAAATGGTCAAGAGAGTGGCAACAGTATTACATCAAAAACAACTGAGGAAGAATTGGTTTAAGAAGTCATAATTTCATGTGACTTAAAGGTTTTAAATAATTTAACAAAGCAATGAGAAAGGTAATTTAATTTATTGTATATATTAAATGTTATTAGGTATATTTATATTTTTAATCAGGAAGCGGTGCAATTAAAGTTTTATCAACCCACAGGTGTACAGAGAGCATATAGTAAGGGAGAAAAGTGGAAAGGCTCACCACTTTCAAAAAGAGCCACAATTGGCTCGAAACGCGTCATAGGAGAGCCACCCAGCCACCTGACACCAAAGACCACTCTGCAGCCAGACTTCCGTATGGTATTGCCCCAGTGACTTATTTCTTTAGAAGTTGGTGGCCACCCTTTTACCAACTGCAGTAGCTGGATTTTGGGACGTGATTATAAGAGGACTCGGGCGCTTCTTCCAACTCCCGGAGATCGGGTAATACCCAGCCTTTCACCGACCTTAAGCTGCTCTTTACAATTAACTCTCTGCTCCAGAACCCGGCAGGCTGTATAATTCTCCCTACTCCAATATCTTATATGATGAATTAAGGAACCCTTGTAGGCTTGGAATAATAGTACAATTGATTCCTAATTGAATTTAATTTTTTTATGTATCCATAACAAGCTCCACTGGTATTTTCTTATTGATTTTAGTTCATTAATTTTATTTTTAATAAAATAATTTACATCAGGTTGCCGTTCTATTTGTGTTTCATCAAAACCAGCCTAGAAATATTAATTAAGTATATTAGCGCTGTTACTTTGTTGTTTATATATGTGGTAGAATATGGTATAAACAATAACATATTGTACAATTGGCAACAATTTAATCAAAGACACATTATGAGAGTATCAATATTTGAGAACTGGTCTCTCCACACCAATCAGAGCATCACTTGTCACTCTATGACGGTCCTAAATCCTCCTCAAAAATCCATATAGTGAGAATAGGTGTATAGAGTGCACTTGGTGTTGCCCTGCCTTATGTTACTGTTTCAATGTCTATCATTTTTATCTGATTAATGTATAATATTATAAGTTTTAACCTACATTATTTATTTTCTTCTGTGACTCCTGGCACGTGCTGGGATGATTTATTTTAGATTCAGTATAATTGAAACACAGGAGAATCAATGTATGGTTAAATAGTAGTTGGCTGTTGTTTTTACTGTTACCCTGTAGAGATCACCTACTTTTAAATATCACACAGATAGCACACTTTATCAAGACACATTAATTTGCAACAATTTAATTATTGTAGCTCAAGTACAAGGATTTATTTTTTTTATTCAGCCTCATGTGGCATTACAGCCAGTGATTTTCAAAATTCAGGCTCATATAAATATTGCATTAGTAATTAGGAGTGTATCGAAATGAAAAATATCAAATTGCTATCATTATATCTTAAACATATTTCGGAAAAAGAGGATTTAATTAACTTCCAAAATAAGAATTTTCTAAAACAAAATGTATCAGTAGCATAATTATATTGCTGTTGTTAACAGCAAATACATCTCATTCTCATGTATAATTTATATTGGTCTGTTTTTATAAAAGTTTGATGTTTTATAAATATGTATGCTGGATATTACATAGGATACTAATTGTTGGGACTTTTTGAACTCAGTGTTGGTTATGTGACAGATTTTTCTAGTTTATGAAATAACAAATAATTTATTTGTACTGTGATTTTAAATTTTTTTTCTACTGTCTGCATATATCAATGTGTTTGCCTTATTTACTTTAACTCCAACTTCTGAAGGTGTTTTCAGGAGGCTATCTAGGGAGGTACCTCATTCCACACTCTAGACTGAGACCACAAAGTACAGATTCTGTTGTTTTATCTAATTATCCATGATACAATTACGTTTACATGTAAAAAAAAAAAAACAATTTCTACTGGCTAAATCCTGTGTCCAAATTTACCTCAGCACCCAGATATTAAAATGGAGGCCTATACTGTAATATCAGTTTTGTGAACAGACCTAGTAATCTCTTTCCAATTTATGCCGATGACAAAAGTTTTCTTTTCTAACAGTGAACTCCCTGACAGACACAAAGCCGATTTCTATACAATGATTTTCCTAATAGCTGGGTCACATTATGTGATATTTCTCATAGTGACTATTTCAGGCAGTTTTACTTTATTTGGTGTCAGTCAGCATTCAATCACAGTTTATTTTACATGCATTTTACTGTCACATTCAACAGCTATACTGTTCAACATGGATCCTGTCCTCTGAATCCTCTCTCCCCTTTCCCGGGTTGTAGCACAGGCCACGCCCACTTTCGTTCCTACCGCATTCTGGGACAAGCTTTCTGCACACTGACACCCTATGACAGTAATGGCTAACCTGTAACTCCAGGTGTTGAAAAACTACACTTCCCATCATGCTTTGTCAGGTATCCGCTATACTTTTGAGGTTAAGGCATGCTGGGACTCGTAGATTCACAGCACCTGGCGTGTCACAAGTTAGCCATTACTGCCCTATGAAATTAGGGCAGGCAGCAGTAAATAACTGACAGTTGAAAGCCATCTTTAAGCAGCTCGTTTTGAGGACAGTGGCGGCCATTTTTGGTGAGCCTAACCAAGAAACATCAAGCTGCTATTGAGAGATTCTAGTGTGAGATTGCTTGTCCCAGAATGCTCTGGGAGAGAAAGTGGGCGTGTCCTGTACTGCAGCCCGGGAAAAGGGAGAGAGAATGAGATGGTTTGTGCAGAATTGTCTATATAATGTAGGATCTGTAGCTAGTGATAAAGTGAAATATGTGTTACAGAGATTACTGGCTGTTACAAAGAGGGATGAAGTGATGGTTATAATCAGTAACCCTACATGATACAGTCACTGTATGAGATATTTTACACACAGTGTGACCTAGCTATTTTCATTCAGTAAAATTACAACATAAACTATCTGTATAGGAATTAGCTCTCTTTAAAAGGGCCAGGGTCAGGACAGAATCCTTTTACCTCCCATGTCATCAGGGTATAACACTGAATTGGGCTTGCTCACAAGAACTATTACTATGTTCCCTACATTATAATTTCTATAACTCAGACAGATAATTTTTTATTTTGGATAGGCAAAATGAATATCTTGAAGCACCTGTAAAGTTATAGATCATAATTGGTTTAATTTACCATCCAGGTGTCTCAAAAATAGCTGCATCAATTTTATTTTTTACTATGCTCTCATTTTTACTAATCATAAGCTTTTCAAACTCATGAGTTCTATAGATCTCTTCATAATATTGAATAATTCTCCACATACTTGTAGAGATAGCTTTATGTGTATTGGCCACTTGTATGACTTGGTCACTTGTTCTTACTTAAACATTAATGTATTCAATAGCTGTCAAATACAGTGAGTCTTTTCTCAAAGGGAATTCTGTAGAATTGTATGTCATTTATTAAACAAGAGTCCCTCTTACAGAAGTAAGTTGGTTATTTGGTCTTACCTAATAGCTGATTTATATCAGCGATCAAGAGGGACTGTAAATGACATACACATCTTTTAAACAGAATTACCTTTAATAATAATAATAATAATCTACATTTGATAGTGTGAAATCTACTGAGGGGTTCAAAGAGATTCGTTATCCAAATTCAGATACACCACCAGATAAGTCATTTAGACTTTGGCCAGTGAACAGAAACAGTACACAACTTATGAGATGTATAATAACTGTATTGTTTATTGGTTCGAAGTTAAAATATTTTTCAGAAGCAAGTTACATAAGCAAGCCAATCATCAGTTAGCACGTATGCTAAAGTTTGCATTACAGTCTTGCTAAACTTCCTTCAATTCACATCTGGTACTTGCTGCTAGGTTACCTAAGTCTGCAGTCATTTTTGGGAAGTTTTCTCAATTTTTGCTACATGCATTTCTGCCATCAACATCCTGCTGTAGGGTCTCACATTTCTCAAAATATAAGCTTAAAGGTGATTGAAATCTTTATATAAACACAAAATGTAGGTTCAGAAAAAAGCGCCAATAAACATATGAGTATTATTCAATGAAATAAACACAATAAAACCTCTAAAAGCGGCATACAGTGATAAACAAAATAATAAATGAAAGAACAATCCTGGATTAAAAAGTCCATGATAGGACAAAAAGTACCTTTTTAACCAAAAGGAAAATAAGCCCTTAAGGACCAATAGATCAATCCCTGAGAATGGCTGTCTTTAAAAATCCTTATAAATCCTTTTCACAGTCTCAGGAAAAAAGCCATAAATCCAAGGGGTACATGTGGAAAAAGAAATATATGTGAATCATCAATGTAATAGACTTTGAAAGCTGCTATCATGTCCCCCCTCTCCTTTCTCTGCTCCAAGCTATACATGTTTAGTTCCTCTTGCCTTTCTTGGTATGATTTGTTACAAAGGTCATGGACCATTTTAGTTGCTCTTCTTTGCACGGTCTCTAATGTATTTATGTCTTTCTGGAGATATGGCCTCCAGAACTGAATGCAGTATTCTAGGTGAGGGCGTACCAATGATTTATAAAGGGGCATCACTACTTCTCTCTTTCTGCTACTAATTCCTCTCCCTATGCAACCAAGCATCTGACTTGCCTTTTTCATTGCTTTGTTACATTGATTGGCTACCTTCAAGTTACTGGAAATAATGACTCCTAGATCCCTTTGTAGGGTCTCACATTTCTTAAAATATAAGCTTAAAGATGATTGGAATCTTTATATAAACACAAAATGTAGGTTCAGAAAAAAGCCAATAAACATATGGGTATTACTCTAAAAATGCAATGAAATAAACACAATAAAACCTCTAAAAGCGGCATACAGTGATAAACAAAATAATAAATGAAAAAACAATTCTGGATTAAAAAGTCAATCCTTGATAGGACAAAAAGTACCTTTTTAACCAAAAGGAAATATATGTGAATCATCAATGTAATAGGCAAAAACCGAACACCGGATAAAAATAATCAATAAGTACCCAGGGTGAGGATTAAAAATTGTCTTTACTAGGTAAAATATATAGAAAGCAAATATTATGTAGATGATTGCTGCGACCTGGGGTCAGCCGTAATATCAGGGTACAGAGTATCACACACCTCCCTCCCACCGTTCCTAAAGGGACGATGGAATTACAATTTAAACACACAAAACCTAATATATCGTACAGCGCCCCCTAACACAAAATAATCGTTCCGTGATTCCTCTCCAAAATTTCTTCTCAAATGTTCTTTAAAAAGTCCTTCAGAACTTAAAGTGTAATACAATCAATAATTGTAACTCACAATCCTTCAATCCTGATTTTTCTTGTGTTGTTCCTTTTAAATCTTATTTTTTATGCACTTCTGTTTCAGGTCCTTCCGTTCTTGGATAGATTTTCCTCAATTAGAGTCCAGATAAATAAAGACAAAAAGAAAGCAATGTAAAGACTGTCTCAATTTAAACAGCACGCTGCCTTTTCTCCCCAATGCTTACACTGGTTTTTTGCTCTTAAGCCTGGTCCACCCCCAGTCTCTCTTCTCTTGCTCCTTCTTGTTTCCCTTGGCAACCGTTCCGTTTCCTCCTTGTTGTCCTTGGCAACCGCTTACTCCCACAGACTATCTCAATTTAAACAGCACGCTGCCTTTTCTCCCCAATGCTTACACTAGTGCAAAAACCTAGTGCAGCCAATCAAACACTTTTATAAAGACAACTAAGGGATGCACTTACATTATATTCCTCTTTATTTAATTGCTTATAACAATTCTCCCGTGCTCCTTTCAGATTATTCCTGGTGTCCCCTCTGTCTCCAAGCATCCTCACCCGACAAACAAGAACAGAAGAAAATAGTGCAGACAGTCTGGTCTCAGGTAAGTATCCTTCAACTATATGCACTTACGTTGTTTATATCGTGAATCTTAGCCAAATTAATGCTCTTTCTTATTCTTCAGGGTTCTTAGGCTGCAACCGAAACTCCACACAGATGCTCACAACAGTTGGAATTAGACACTGTTGCTCCGACTCCCTCCAGTAACTTCCCAACAGTAAAAGTGCTCGACTGCCACAAATCACAAAAGTCAAATGTACTTTCCTTCTTATTTATTCAAAAAGTGTAACCAATAAAAAACTGCTACATTTAAAACTGTTTCCTTGTAATAAAAATGTTGCATCCAACAATCTCTTCAATAACTGCGTTCTAAACCCCTACACACGGGGAATGAGGGAATAAACCCCTATCTATCAGCCTGCTCCCGCTGCCCTGTCCCCAAAGATGTTACTGTCACCGTAACCAGCATCCATAAAAACGGGGCCCCTTTCCACGATGCTGGCCTGACGAGAAAAGAGGGAAAACGCCCCCATATGCGAACCTGTATATGTCCCGATGGGAGGAGTTATATGTCTATAGGTACCCCAATATAGAAAATCTGATGGAGAACTACTGTCGATACATCGAGGACGTGTTTTTCTTGTGGAAGGGGAGTAGGGAGGCATTGGAGAACTTTTGTTCCTATTTAAATGAGAACGACTGGGGGATTAAACTCAGTTTTGACATCAGTGAGTCAAAAGCAAACTTCCTGGACATAACAGTGTTCAGGTGTACATGTGGCCAAGCTCTCCTTTACTTATCCGCCTTCCTCCTGACGTCATATTAGCTGCCCGCAACATCGCTCTTTCCAACATTGTCTAATTCCAACTGTTGTGAGCAGCTGTGTGGAGTTTCGGTTGCAGCCTAAGAACCCTGAAGAATAGAGTTTCGGTTGCAGCCTAAGAACCCTGAAGAATAAGAAAGAGCATTAATTTGGCTAAGATTCATGATATAAACAACGTAAGTGCATATATATAGTTGAAGGATACTTACCTGAGACCAGACTGTCTGCACTATTTTCTTCCGTTCTTGTTTTTCGGGTACGGATGCTTGGAGACAGAGGGGATGCCAGGAATAATCTGAAAGGAGCACGGAAGAATTGTTATAAGCAATGCAATAAAGAGGAATATAATGTAAGTGCATCCCTTAGTTGTCTTTATAAAAGTGTTTGATTGGCTGCACTAGGTTTTTGCACTAGTGTAAGCATTGGGGAGAAAAGGCAGCGTGCTGTTTAAATTGAGATAGTCTTCACATTGCTTTCTTTTTGTCTTTATTTATCTGGACTCTAATTGAGGAAAATCTATCCAAGAGCGGAAGGATCTGAAACAGAAGTGCATAAGAAATAAGAAGATTTAAAAGGAACAACACAAGAAAAATCGGGATTAAAGGACTGTGAGTTACAATTATTGGGCTGGATCCAGACCTTGTTAAGTGCATGGACTTAGTTACACCTGGGCTAAACCATGTTGAATTCAGAGGGAGCCAAGTTAATTGTATACGTTGGATGCAGGGATATATCTTTGAATTGCTTACTGCACACAGATACTGACCAGCTTTACTATCACACTGTAATTTAGAGTTCGGATAGGAAACATCACCTCTCAACACTAATACTGTTTGCAGCAGATGAAATATGACTCCCCTGAAATGAACATGGTTTAGCCCGGGTGCAACTAAGTTCATGCACTTAACAAGGTCTGGATCCAGCCCATTGATTGTATTACACTTTAAGTTCTGAAGGACTTTTTTAAGAACATTTGAGAAGAAATTTTGAAGAGGAATCACGGAACGATTATTTTGTGTTAGGGGGCGCTGTACGATATATTAGGTTTTGTGTGTTTAAATAGGTAAAATATATATATAAAAATAATTTTATTCTAAAAACGATATACACATAATAAACAACATATCCACATGAACAGAAAAATCATATAGATGGGAGAGGAATCTCCTACCAAAGGGGAAACTGAAGTCCGGAGCCTGGCTGAAATATAAGGACATCCCGCAGCCAAGATGGAATAAAAAGATCCTGGACAGCAAGTATACCGCTTCGGAGGGAGTCTTCAATGTTCAAATGACAGTCTAGATATCCAACATGTTTCTGGCTTTTCCCTTTCTCAAAAATAATCCAGATAATGAATGAAAAGGATCCTTTAAAGGTGCCCACTGTGACGTGGTATCCTGTAGCGTGCATCAGTCTCCATAGTGACCTGGGCGCTCCCCGCTGCACGTTGTCGCGAGACTTCCGCTTTAAAAAATAATGGTAGCCATGACAACCTGCCTAGCGTCCAGGAACAGGATACGGAGCCCACAGAAAACAACAGAGACACTGTATGCAGCTTAAAAACACTAATAAACTTATAAATAAACTAATACAAAAACCTTTGTTCAGATCAGATCAGTGCATTATCAAGAAATGAACTGCAGGTATCACATCATAAGAATAATTAAAAACAAAACATATATAGATAATTAGAAGGCACACGAAATCTAAGGTTAAGTGCCATGGTGACATGATAAATACGAAAAACAAGCATGCAACATTGGATATCTAAATACTGTATATAACATATCAATAGAACAAAATATCCAAAATTCTAACATAACAGCTACACCCTGAAAAAACAGATAGCCTAAACTAGTAACCGATAGGTACACTTAGTACAAACTAATCTACGTTAAGGTGGCTGTGATATATAATTCTCAATCAACAAGAACTCATATTAAATATAATTTATGTCAAAGCAAACAGAAAATGTCTTATGGGCCCTAAATGAATAATCGGCTGTTTAGACTGGCCAGTAAGCTCACTCATCATACCCCATTTTTCAGACAGCCCATTATATAAAAAAAGACTGGAAAGTCATATGTGACCATACAGAGGATAACACACAAACCTCTTATAATAATCATATTTTTTCATAAAAATTCACATATATGGATACCAAAGTGAATATGAAAAGATTGGATGGAATCTCATATATCTACTGAAATAACAGTTTAATAAATATAGAATATTTTTTTTTTTTATATTTATAATAACCATATTACATATACATATCAATAATAATTTCACCCATAATCTACAAGACACATAAGATATAATCTTATAGTGGAAAAACATGGACTGAAAAGAATAACAAAAATGGAATACCAAAAAGTACATGAAGTGTATGTAACGCATAAATATATCATCAAGTGAAAGAAGGGGAGTCTACTATTAAAAATAGACCACTTAAAAATTTAAAAGGTTAAATCATCTAACCTTCCTCAATAACTAAAATGCTAGGATATGCTACTAATTGTGCACTAAATAAAGTGCTAAAAAGTGCTACATATTATCATTCATCCATAAAAATGGAAATAGACATTAAGAAGGGAAGGTGTGTATCAAGATAAATGCATTCTACAAGGTAATGCATAAATCTATAGGTGTATTCTATTTGTAAAAGAGTGCTAGACCAGTGCAATATATATGCATAAGATGGGGATGGAAAGTACTTTGAGGTGCTACATCATAACTTATAAAAATGGGGGGAGGGAGATGAGATAGGAGAGATAAGGTGAGTGGCGGGGGGGAAGAAAAAAATGGGATTATTAAAAGAGGGGTACCCGAAGGGTAAACAATTAACACAGGTTGGGTAGATTCAGATAATCAAAAGGCACACCTTGGGACTTTGAAGCCAAAAGGAATATAAAGACATATATATATACCAAACAATATATGTACATCATCACCGACCTATTTATAGGAGGGTTATGACTTACCTTGGAAGTTCACCTACAACACCCGGTATTCTCTGGAAGTCTCCTATCCAGATACTTGCCAGGCCCAAACCTTTATTGCTTGCAAGATTGGGCGAGTTTGGGCACATCCAGGTTGGTATGATTGTAGGTGTTCCGTCTCGTCATCTTCGATGCTATCATGCAAAAAAGGACTGATGAGATTAATACATATAAATAAATAATAAAACTTATAAAAACCATTTAACTTCAAAGTCCTGGTTCAGGCCTCTCGGTTGTAAAGAATCAAAGTGGAAAATTTATTTAATTTCCTCCTTAGCCAACTCTGTGCCATGATCGAACCTCTTCCAATGTTTATCCACCCTCCTGATTCCACAAAAATTAATGAGATCAGTGATCTGGCAGCCATGATGGTTCTTAAAGTGTAGTGACATAGGATGCCCCTCTAGACCCTTTTGGATGTTCCTAAGATGTTCTGCCCATCTCACCTTCAAGGGTCTAGAGGTGCGCCCAATATATAGCAAACCACATCTACATTCCAGGGCGTATATGCAATTTTTTGTATTGCAAGTAATAAACTCACTGATCCTATGGTTCTTGGATACAGTTGTGGAAGGGAATACTTCCACTTTCTTGGGGCCTTTGACAGTTCTGCACATGGCACAGTCACCACAACGAAAAAATCCTTTGGTGTTAATTGTACCTTTAGTCTGATTGGAGCCAAAGGTGCTAGCCACCAGATGATTCTTTAGAACAGGGGCCTTCCTATAGATAAACTTGGGAGTTGGTCCTACATGGTCCTTAAGCTCTTCATCATTAGTTAACAAATGCCAATGCTTAGAAATAATTTTTTCGACATCCTTGTATTGGCTGTTGAATTGGCTAATAAAAGGAACCATATTCCCCAAGGGATTGTCTTTCTTATTCATTTTAGGAATCAACAATGTAGACCTATCTATCCCTTTTATTTCCGAAATAGTCCTATCCAATATCCCTTCTTCGTACCCTTTCTGCAGAAATTGCTGCTTCATTTTTTTTAGCATGGATATCAAAAGTTTCAACATCTGTGCAGTTCCGTTACAACCGCATAAACTGTCCCCTGGGTATATTTTTAAGCCATAGATGATGATGATAATGATGACTATCCACAGGGATATAGGAGTTGGTATCAGTCCCTTTTGTATAATTCTGGATAGATAATAACACACTAAAAACCAAAAACTACATAAAACCAACTGACAGTAACTCTTACATCCATAAAACCAGTAGCCATCATATCTTTAATATAAGATTTTGTCTTTATTACATGGGGTTGGAGAAAACAATCTATCATTTGTGATAGGTTGGCTGTGATTGAATTTATCCCAGCTACAATGGGTCTCCCCGGGGGTTTCTCTATACATTTATGCACCTTCGGTAGAATGTACAACACTGGTATGGTTGGTGAGTCTACCGTGAGGAACTTTTTTTATGTAGCCCCAATCAAGCCATTCCTATAGTATTTAGAGATAAGTTTGGTATATTATTTCTGTATGTTTGCTGTAGGATTAGTTTTCAACTTTCTATATGTACCATTATCATTTAATTGGCAAAAAACTTCCGCCTCGTAATCTTCCACATTCATTATCACTAATGCTCCTACCTTGTCTGCGGGTTTTATAATTATTTCCTTATTATTTTTAGGATCCTTTATAGCTTGTCTTTCTTTTTTCATAATATTTTCTTTATATCTCAATTTTTTGTTCTCTTTTTTATTCTTTAATTCTATCTCTAAATCTTTGATGACAATTTTGTTGAAAGATTCAACAAAGCATCCTCTGCTGTATGTAGGATTAAAATTAGACTTTGGTATAAAAGTATTCACTGATAAAATAGATGTGTGATTAAGGAGAATTGGTATTTGTTCTTTTATCTCATTTTGTAGAGCAAAAAAACGTTTTAATGTTAGTTTTCATATGAATTTTTGTACATCTATGTATGTGTTGAAATAATTTGCCTGACGATTAGGGGCAAATTTCAGTCCTTTCCTTAATACAGTTTCTTCTGTCTTGGTCAGTGTATGATTACTTAGATTGTAAATATTTGTACTAGTATTTTCTGATTTTTGTTTCTTTTTTTCTGCAATTTTTAAGTATCTTCCTTATTTTATTTTTATAATTTATTTTCTTGAGGATATTTTTTCCTTTTCCTCTTTTCCCTCTTTCTAGGATGTTTGTTTTGTATTATTTCATTTACACCAATTTTAGTTGTTGTTATTTCTGTATTTGTATTTGGCTCTAAGTCATTTTGACATGGATCTTGTGATAAACAGGGTACTATCTCTTCCCTCTGGAGTGACTCCTGTGAAAATCCCCCTGTTCCCATTCGCTTAAAATTTCATATCTGTTAGAGATTTCTAAATCTCTTCTTGGTGATCTATCATAATGTCTTTCC
>WWET01003171.1:8134-19697 GCA_011038615.1 Limnodynastes dumerilii | reverse complement strand
ATTATTACCTCCCCTTTTAATGCCATTTTAGCAATGTCTTGTAATAGAACATTGTCCATTTCCTCCTCTTGCCCTGGTGGCCTATATATCACTCCAGTACGAAGAATTACACCCTGGGTTTCTATGGTTACCCAAAGTGCCTCAGTTTTCTCTCCAATACACCCTATTAAAGTAGAATTTAACCCTTCCCTAACATACAATAATACTCCTCCCCCAATTTTTCCTACTCTATCCTTTCTAAATAAATTATAACCCGTTATAGCTATGTCCCAGTCATGATTTTCATTGCACCATGATTCTGTGATTCCCACAATATCTAGATTATCCCTTGCCATTATTGCGATTAATTCAGGGATTTTATTTCCCAAGCTCCTAGCATTTGCACACATTGCTCTGAGAGGTTGCATTATGAATCTCCTATTTATCAGTTTATTATTATTTCTAGATATGTTTATATTGCTTTTTATATTTTCTTTTCCATTTGTTGCTGTGATAGTTAGAGTTGTGTTTGTGATGTTTTGGTATTTGTTCTTTTTTTATTGTTATTATTTTGGGAGCGGAGAGGATATCTATGTTGGTGGTGATGTTGTTTTTGGTAGTTTTTATTTTATTTTTTGTTTGTGTTCTTATTTTTATGATGTTGTTTATATTGATGAAATATGTTTTTATGAACTATTGGTGGGTTCTTCAAAAGTACCTCCCTATAGGTTTCTGTCCTATCCTCTCTTTGCGGTGTGCCATGTACAGGGCACCGTTCCCTAGAATCACTCTGTTCTCTATGGTGATTGGGAGCATTGCTTTCTGTATTTGTTGCTTTTATATCTACACAATCTCTTAAAAATTTTCTAGATTTCCTCCCTATGTTTTCTCTTTCATATTCCTTAACTTTTCTGATAATTCTTTCTTCTATATATTTGTAGCTCTCTGATTCTGAATAGGGTGCTAAAGCTTCATTAATTTTTTTTTTTATTGATGTATCTAAATCCTGTAATATAATTTTTTTCTCTCTTATAATTAGTTTGATGATGGAGATTGAGCATGAGTGCAGGATTGCATTCCACTCATTCATAAAAGTTACATTTTCAGTGTTAAAAGATGGAATCAGGTCTATACTTTGAGGAATAATGTCAGAAGTGAGATACTTTTTAAAAAATACTTTTACACATTTAAATGGTGTAGTTTTATCCTAAAACAACAAACTGTGAGCTCTGCATATAACTATTTATCATTCAGGACTGATAACTATCCTCCAAAGTATCTCTTTGATGTAGCGCTTTTTAAACGAACTATCATTCTTGGTATATCATATGTGTTTTGGAGTAAGGTCTGTGTGCACCTTGCTCACAGTTCAGTTTTGAAGCAGCAACGTCTTTTGGAGCGCTTTTATTTATTTGTACCACTTCTTTTGTCTGTATCTTAAAATACTTTGACTTATATTTTAATATCGAAAAAACAGGACTGATTTTGTTATATTGTATGGTGCCTACTCTTTGAACATTATTAAGATCCCAGCGCTAAGATTTGTATCTCATATTGTACTACTAGCCCAGTTATAGTGTCTGAAGGGTTCAAACGGCCTGCGATGAAGTCACAGTGCCAGCAGACATTGGCCGGAGTTAGAAAATGGGACGCCATAGCAACTGTGATGATGTCACAATCAATGTAGCTCTAACAACAGTCAGAAGCCCAGCAGCGGGAGCCACTTTGTCATTCATTCTTTCATGGAACAGCACACACACACACACGAATGACAGCACGAGGAAAAAGTTTCGTATTTACCTTCCCACAGGTTGACCGAGCCAAAGTACATAGTCACATCGCTTTAAACCTGTGTAAGTATGTACCATCATTTTTTTAGCCAAAATTACTTCACTTTTTTAGCTTTTTTGTGCCCGTTTATGCGCACAAGGTGACCGACCGACCAAATTAAGAAATAAGACACAGGAGACTGAAATGTGTTGTGGAGACTGAAATCTGTTCTTATCAGCTATATGCATTTGGTGCATTTATTAGTGCAATAAGCAATAGGTGTGAGCAATTGAGCTACCTGGATGAGGTGCTGATTGTTGCTCACTGGTGGAGGAGTGGGATTGATTAGGAAAACAGACAGGCATCATCTGTACTGATTTCAGAGAAAAGTTGCAATTCTGATTTTGAAACAAAGTTGGGAGGGGGGCACCGTTCCTGGAGGTACTGCAATACCAGGTCAATGCGTGGAGTGGACAGAGCAAGCTCTTCTTCCATCTCACTGTTCCAAAAATCCATTTAATATATGGTCGCCAGATAGGGGACATATCAGATATTAAACTGATGAGAACAGATGATTTTTTAAGATTTTATTGAAAAACAAACATACATCATAAAAATATGTATACATTTTGATACATCCAAACTGTTACAAAAAATATTTTCAAGGCAATATAATTGACATACAATTTAAAACTTCAACAATAAACAGTCATTTCTATCTTTATTTGAAACTAAGATTTAACTAGGTGTTTCCACTTTTTTGTTTTCCAAAACCCTTCCGCATCATCATTGCACCCAAACTTTTTGTTATGCAAATAAATTAAATAAAGTTTCCCTAACATCATACGAATCCCATCCATCACATTGATAACTGCTTTTTTTGAAAACACAAATGTTCCTCGTGTCCCATAACGTTTCCATAACGCAAGACATAATGAGCCACAAAATGCTTTCACGAATCCGTCCTGTGGATCCCATGGCAAACAGAGCAACTTTCCACGTCACATGCTGCACTCCTGTTAATTCTTTAATTATGTGATACGAACCCCTCCACACATTGTGGCCATAATCACAATTCCAAAACAGGTGGAGAATGGTTTCAGTGCCACCACACCCCTCCCTAGGACAAACATCCAATCACACTAAATCACATTTCTTTTGCACACCACGCACTGGCAAAATATCATGTATACCCATCCATAAAATGTCACGTTGTCTATTTGTCATCCCTTTCATACCTATTTTCAACCAAACCTCACTCGCATCACTAGTTGGCAAACTACCAATAGCACACACGCTCTGAATCACTAATCTGTTTCAAAACGTTCTTTTTATCTCTAAAATCCACCATTCGCAATCCACTCAAATCATGCTTTCTGATAAACCGCTCAATCCACTTATACCATTCAGGACATGCCAAAGCCATAGGCACCTTCAAATCCCTCTTACACCAACCCAGTCCACACACCATCCATCCAGCCAAATACTTTGTCATACACACGTACTTACCCTCTTACCCTTACTCTCAAGCACTCTCACTAACAGATTCACAGAATTTATCTCCAGAAATTTCTCAATGTCTGGGAACCCCAACCCCCCTTTCACTCTGGCTTTCATCACTTCCGTCCTCTGCAGTCGTTCCATCTTACACCCCCACAAGAATAGGAAAAGCATTCTGTTCATTTTCTGCAGAGTCCTCTGATTTGGAAGAAACACACAGGCAACAAAAAGCAAAAGTGGCAAAATAACACTTTTTATGATCAAAATTTTCCCAGTCATACTTAAATTACGCAGTTTCCAGAAATCTAGTTTTTTCCCTATTTTCCTTCCACATTCATTCCAACTCTCCGTTCCTTTGAGATCCTTGTCCAAAACAACACCCAAAATTTTAATTCCCCCCTGTGCATTCTCCACACCATCAACCAAAACCTCACTACTTCCAAATCTTTTTAAAACACATTTATCCCAATTTACCTTAAAACCGGATGCCCCACAAAAAATCTGTAGCAGTAATTTAGCCCTTCTAAGCTTAGTCTCTCTCTCACACACAACCACAACATCATCCATATATCCCATAACTTTCAAACCTTGCCCTCCACTCCCTGGCACAAACAACCCTTTCATAACTTTGTCTCGCCTCAACATTTGCAACAAAGGTTCAATCACACAAATGAAAACAATTGGTGACAAGGGGCAGCCTTGTCTCACTCCCGAGTCCACACTCACACTCTCACTTTCAAAACCATTTACCATCACTGAACAACATGCACCCTCATACAGACTCCTCAAACGCTCCACAAAGAAATCAGTAAAACCCATCCTTACCAGAACAGTGAATATGAAATCATGTGCCACCCTATTATACGCTTTCTCAAAGTCAATAGCATACACCATATATTTCTTCTTTTTCCCCGCACAGTCCCCCAACATATCTCTCAACAGACATAGATTATCAGACATTCTCCTCTCAGGCACCGCGCACACTTGATCCACATCCACGATAAGTTACCACATCTCTCATTCTATCTGCAAGGACTTTTGCATAAACAATACAATCCTCCCTTCTTTCATTGACACACTCTTGCATTCTCCCACATATACTGACACACTCACAAAATCCTTGCCTACAATCTCCCACATCACATCATAAAAGTCCACAGGCAAACCATCATTCCCTGGAGTTTTGTTCCTCAGTGAGCTCCTAACGACCAAGAGCACTTCTTCCTCCGACATGTCATTGACTAAAGCCGGCTTATCCGAGTCCTGTATTCTGTTGGTTATAGCAGTAATCAGCTCACTCTGCATACTGGAATCACAGACCTTTGTGCTGTATAGATCACTATAAAAAGAAACAATTTCCTGCAACATAACATTTCAAGACACTTCTTTCCTATTCCTGTCTAAAACAGAATTTATGTCCTTCTTTGGGTTACAGACCTTTTTAAAGAAAAATCTAGAGCATTTTTCATCTTTTTCCAGTTTTTCAACTTTTGCAGAGAAAACAATACTTTTCCCTTTCTG
The DNA here is from genome assembly GCA_011038615.1 of Limnodynastes dumerilii. Lineage (NCBI taxonomy): Eukaryota > Metazoa > Chordata > Amphibia > Anura > Limnodynastidae > Limnodynastes > Limnodynastes dumerilii. The sequence continues at coordinate 14,927 of WWET01003171.1, read as the reverse complement.
CTCTAACCGGTTAGATATATTCCTCCTTTCATTAACAATGTCTTCATTAACATCAATCCCCTCATTTCTTATCTGATATAAAAAATTTAAACGTGCATGCGCTGTCATACATTTTCTTTTTTCGCAATGCTAATTTACGACTCCTTTTTTTGAAAACTTTCCTAAATTCCCCTTTCATCCAGTCCCACCATGCTAAAATGTCTTTGAAATCCGATTTCCTCTGGTTCCATCTTACATACATTCATTATATAATAGCTGGGTGTTCAGCTATTCCCCTCAGAGAACAGAGTGCACTGAATGTACTCATGGTCAGAGAAACAAACTTTCCCCTGTTTATATGCTGTACATCCCAGGGCACTGGAAACCAAACCAAACCTTTATCTTGCACACCTCCACTACATCTTTTAAAGCACAATCAGAAATGATTTCCCTCAGTAAATAACCAGTGACATCCACCTCCCCCTGGCCCCCCTTATCTATTTTACAATTAAAATCCCCTGCCAGCATTACAGGAATCCTACCCAGTAAATAATATTTTAAACTTTCAAATAATTATTTGCGGTCATTCTTCTCTGCAGGGGCATACACATTAATAAACTTAAAAAGCAACCCCCTAAAATCAGTGGTCAAAATTACACTCCTCCCAGCTGCTACAACCAAAAAATATTTTACAACTATTTCCCTATTCCGTATCAATACTCCAACCCCATAATTTTCTTTTCTACATGACCCAGACCAGTAACTGGTCCCCTTCCACCACACATCTTTTCAAAGGTCAGCATCAATACAACATCCCTGCAGGCAAATAATATCACCCCCTAGGGTGTCTAAGACATCAAATATTACATTTTGCCTCACCAGACTCTTGATGCTTCTCACATTAAGTTAGATAATATCTAACTGTACATTTTGCATATTTAAATTTGTATTAAAGGCCACCAGAAGTGAAAAAAATACAGTGATAAGGCTACTATTACATCATAGCAATGGGAAATCAGTCTAAGCATTAATATGCTGCCCATAAGGCACTTCACCTCACTGTTTGATGAAACCTGCAAATAAAAATTAGGTAAAACAAGAAAAAACATTTGTTTTCCTGCCCTAAAAACCTGGCAGCAGAAACCTACAACAAGAAATAGATAACATTGATAAACATTTGAACTAATCACTAAAGATGTGATAAACTTGAAACAGTAAAAATCATCAGTGTGAAAACATGAGCAGATGATGTGAAGTCTGTTGCTGGGCAGAGGCAGAGGCCCCCCTCCCTCTCCAGCTGTCTCTGAGGTCTTTGAACATCTGCCAGAAATTTTGACAGGAAAAGACAGCTGGGGAACAGTTAACCTCTGATGGCTCAGACCACAGCATATAGTGCAGAAAGAATGAAGAAACTCCATTTTGATAATAAAGGACAGAGTCTCAAAGTCCAAATTTCATGACATGGAGTCTCTTAGGCCAGATGTGCCTATATTTAAAACACAGACGTAGATCATTCAATGTGGGACTCACCGTTTTCAGCGTTTGTCGCCCCGGTCCTCTCGGGAACGGGGATCCTTTCCCCCACCTTTCCCAATAAGCAGTCCTCCACTTCAAAAAAAGCAGGCGATGGGGACATCTGCAGGGGTTTGGAGTATTGCGTAGGGCTATCCGGCTGTTCCACATCCATGGGACTCAGCAAAGCATAAGGGTTAGGCGACACAGGGATCCCCTCAAACCGCATCTTCTTCTCTGCATTCTCCTTGTGGCATTCGGATTTCCGCGAAGAAACCACAATCATTTCCATTTCCTCAGCTGGGTCAGATTCTTCCCAGACAATAGAAGGTGTCTCTGAAGCAGAGACAGAGCTGGCCGGACTCACTGGAGACTCAATGATCTGACTGGCAGTGACCAGAGTCTCAGATACTGCCACCTGTACAGGGTCAGGCATAGCTGGCTGTTCTGGCTGCTCCGCTTTATCACGTTGTACGTCCATAACCGCTGCAGAGCTTTCCGGGGCCCCTCCGCCCACAGCGGCGACCTCCACAGCTGGTTGGACAGTCTCCTGCACAACAACTGTACTTGTAAACGGCTGCATTTTGGGGCAACTTTTGGCTGTATGCCCCGCCTTCCCACACAGGTCACAAAGCTGGGGCCTGAAACGAACCGGCCTCATGTCCAGGCTGCTTACAATTATGGGTAGTCTTGCCAGTGGGACAGTCCTCGTTCACATGTCCATACATATAACACAGGCGGCAGAAAGATGGCTGCCCCTGGTACATTAAGTATCCTCTCTCTCCTCCAACAGTATATGTTGCTGGAGGGTGCTTGGTACCTCCGACATTGCTGGCATCCACAATCAAGCGCACCCAGAAACACCACTTCCCATTGAATATGCCTAGGACATTCTGCTGTCTGACCGGCTCACTGACCTTGCTGCAGTAGCGCCGTAAAAAGACTTTAATCAGTCCAATATCCGCATATGGATTATAAAGATGCACCGTCAGAGGAATGTCTTGCAAATTAAATAATGGAACCATCTTCACCTTTGCCATGTCTCCACTGCCATTCTTACCTTTCAAGGTCTCATAGGTATTAAGGCACAGTCCTGGGTTCTTAAAAGTGATGTTGTACATTCCTTGTTTTGGAAACTCCTGCATACAAAAGAGATCAGAGACTTTAACTCCCGCCAGCTTCTCCAAGATGTTCTGCACAATAAACACAATACTCAGTGCTCCTTGACTTGCATCTGCTACAAAATGGATAGTGTTCTTTAGTCCAGCCATAATGCTGTTGCAACAACTTAAAGTTGTATGAAGCGGCCTCACGCGTACACTCCTCGTCCTCTAGGGGGCCATATATATGGAACCCACAGATAGTGCCTGGCCAAATCAAACAGTACACTTGATCAGAGCCAAAAGGGCGAAAAGCGATAACCTGATTAACTGCAACCCGGAGGGCCGGCGTTATAGATTCAAACCATCCTCTCGAGGAGAGTGCACTGCCTGATTGCTTTTCTTCTTTGGCGGCGGCGACGACGGGGGGTTGGGGCAGGGTGCTAGGAGCTGCCTGCCAGTGTAACACCCTTCATTGCACGGGATAGACCACACAGGCATGTCTATATGAGATATCTCTCCCTCGCTGGCTGACCTTTTTTGCACTAGTCACACATTTTGTGAGTGCTGTGCGGTAGCTAGAGGTTGGCTGGAGGTATGAATTTTGCATAAACTCCTCCCGTTCCCGCTGACTGGCTGGCTCACAAGCAAGCTTCCCTCCCTCCCAGCCGCTACTCCCCGTCTGTCACGTTTAACTCTGTAGGCTGCAGGCAATCTAATCCGACTAATCAAATTGGCCTGATTGCTTTTCACCTTGCACAGAGATAAATACAAAAGCAGCCCAGGTATTGTGTCTGAAGGGTTCAAAGGGCCTGCGATGATGTCACAGTGCCAGCAGACATTGGCCAGAGTTAGAAAAAGGGACGCCATACCAACGGTGATGATATCACAAGCACACAGCAATGACAGTACGAGGAAAAAGTTTTGTATTTAGCTTCACACAGGTTGACTGAGCCAAAGTACATAGTCGCATCGCTTCAAATTTGTGTAAGTATGTACCATTATTTTTTTGCCAAAATTACATAGCTTTTTTGTGCACATTTATGCGCACAAGGTGACCGACCGACCTGCACACCCGAATTAAGAAATAAGACACAGGAGACTGAAATGTGTTGTGGAGACAAAAATCTGTTCTTATCAGCTGTATGCATTTGGTGCGTTTATTAGTGCAATAAGCAATAGGTGTGAGCAATTGAGCTACCTGGATGAGGTGCTGATTGTTGCACACAGGTGGAGGAGTGGGATTGATTAGGAAAACAGACAGCCATCATGTGTACTGATTTCAGAGAAAAGTTGCAATTCTGATTTTGAAACAAAGTTAGGAGAGGTGCACCGTTCCTGGAGGTACTGCAATACCAGGTCAATGCGTGGAGTGGACAGAGCAAGCTCTTCTTCCATCTCCCTGTTCCAAAAATCCATTTAATATATGGTCCCCAGATAGGGGACGTATCATATATTAAACTGATAAGAACAGGTTTTTTTTAAACTGAAAGCCGGGAACGTGACTTTCGGTGCTCTGTGAAAAAAGTGAAGTGCAAACTAGTGCAAAACACAAAAAGTGCACAGGGCTCAGGCTGAAGCCCTCTCCAAAAGGAGAAGAGCTCCAACTATCCCGCCACTCCTTAGCCAGTAAACACCATTGGAGCGGACAGGGTTGGTGGGACCCCTTCGCCGAAGCTAGGGGGACCCTCAAACTTGTGCCTGGGATCACAATAGGATCACACAGAACACGACAACTGTGCCTCTCCCTCTTGCCAACCAATTGGAGAGGTCACAGTGGGTCAGGGGGGGAAGGAACCGTAAGGCCACACATCCCCCCCCCCTAGATCTCTGGATCAGAGCCCATAAGGGCGTAGCCGAACCATCAATCCGTGAAAAGTGACAAAAAAGTGAAAGTGACAAACAAAAGGAAAATAAATAGTGCTGAGTGGTTACAACCCCAGCCGAGTGGCCGGGCAGAGGAACAAAAATTCTTCCACTAAGACAAAAGGCCAGAGCAAAGGAGGCGAGTGCTTAAAAGCCGTGGGACTTAGAAAAAGTGCCTATAAAAGTGCCTTACTATGCAACTCGGTAAGTGTGGTTCAGGCACCTCCGGTTCGCCATTCTGGAGGTACGTTTTTTCCGGCTTTCAAAGAATCCTCAGCCAAATGACCAGAGGACCAAGGTTTCTCTGCCTATCAGAGAGGCTCTCACCCCCTCCTCAAGAACAGGTTTTTTGATTGAAAAAGTAACTTTATTGTATATAAAGATACAAAAACATACATACATTCATACAAACGAGTGTACTGCGTCGCAGCGCAGCCAATACACAATACACTGTAATACATCATCAAACATATTGTATGTCTTGTATTGGACTAAAAAGTATAAGACTTGACATCCTACACTATGATTTAAGTGATGCATGGTTAGTGTAGTATTTGATGCAAACAAAACATTTCAAAAAGCAGTGGATGTGAGGGGAAGGTAGGTGAAGGAGGTAGGGGGTTGGAATCACAGGCCTGAAGCTTTATTGAAGGACAGACACATAAAAGGGAAGGTGCATAAATTAAGGCAAGACATTTCAATAAAACAACAGAACAATGTGAGAGGGGAGTGGCTTGGAGAGGGTAAGGGAGGGGAAGTCACAAGCCCAAAGCTTTATTGAATGGCAGACACATAGGGGAGAAGGGGAAGAGAAGGACAAAATTAATCATCATCTTCTTCCTCAGGACTGTCTCTGATGTTATAGTCTCTGAGCAGGCAGTGGATCAGCCTGTGACAGTCCTGGATAGACGTCTTCTCCCTTCTTAAGATGAGGCGGTTCCTGGCAAACCAAATAGTGTCCTTAAAACAGTTCATAAGGAGCCAAGCTTCCTGGGTAGCCCCAATAGTGTGTGTCCCAGGAAAGAGTCCATGAAAAACTGAATAGTAGTTCAGGCAAGACCTGGGCACGCTCTCTTTAAGTTCATGTACCAAGGCATCCAACAGTGCCTGTGCGAATAGACAGTCCCAAAAGATATGCTGAGATGTTTCCCTGCTGACAATACAGAGGGGGCAGTGAACATATCTGCACAGGTTCCGGGAGTGCATGGATGTCCTGAGAGGCAAGCCCCCCTGGATGGCCATCCATGCCAAGTCCTTGTGCTTGTTTGTTAGCCTCTTGTAGGCAACATTCTACCAGACATGCTTGGCCATAGCTGAAGGAAGCTCTAATGAGCTTGTGGATAGTTTATGGCTTTCACAAGTCTGGTTTCACTCCCTCCAGATGGTGATCCTTCACAAATTGTCCCACATCAAGGTAGAACCAGGGTGTAGTCCAATTGTAAGGGAAGGAGCTGTCCCATCCCAGGCCCCTCCAAAGGGGCAGGAGAAAGAAGCGAGACATGGAGTTTCCAGCAGAGCAGTTCTGCGAATGCAGTTTCAGGCAAAGAAGACTTGCAGCATGGTCGGAATATCTGATATCCCTTTCCCGCCTTTGAGGGGCTTCTTGTACAGCAACGACCGCTTCACTCTGTCCATTTTCGAGCCCCAAATGAAGTGGAAGACTGTTCTTGTGATGGTCTTGCAGACGGCAGCAAGAGGAGGCCAAGCTTGGGCCGTGTACTGCAGAACGGGAAGGATCTCGTTGCGCAGCACCAGTGCTTTCCGTTCGATGGTGAGGTCTCTGAGGCTCCACAATCCAAGTTTCTGTCGAACTTTCGCCAGTCTTTCCTCCCACCACTTAAGGGCCGCATCATCTCCACCAAACCAGACTCCCAAGATCTTAATAAAGTCTGACTTGATTTTGAAGGGGAATGCAGCGGGGGATGACAGATGCCACTGCCCAAAGAGCATCGCCTCTGACTTCCCGCAGTTGACATTAGCCCCTGAAGCTCGACCAAAGCAGTATGGTTTAGTATAATGACTGGGAGAGAAGCGTGCCACACGAAAACAAGGGTGCTAGACTTTAGGAAGGCAGATTTTGTGGAAATGGGGAAATGTGCTAGTGATTCTTTGGCAGAATGGAGGCACATGAAAGGAGTTTAGGAGCAGTGGGGAAATTGAAAAAATGCATTATTAACAGCAACAGACCATTGTATTAGAATGGTTAGAAAAAACCCCAGAAAAAGTAAGCCAATGTGGTTTACAAAAGAGGTAGCAACTACAGTGAAAGCAAAAAAGACGGCCTTTCGGAATTATAAGCAATCTCAGAGTAATGATGACAGGGAGGTGTATTTTAC
>WWET01003170.1:158033-196465 GCA_011038615.1 Limnodynastes dumerilii | reverse complement strand
CACTACTTTTTCCTTTTGTACAATGCAGGAAAAGAGTTTAAACATCTGCAAGCAAACATGACATCATCACAGAGACCGTCACACAGCAGGAACATTGCAAATGTAAAAACAAAGTTATACGAATATGATGTATTTAGTGTATTTAATCAGCAATACCTACAGTACTCAGGTGTGAACTAGCAGTATTAGTTTGACATTTTCCTATAACTTTGTCCATTCTATACCATAATATAAGTACTGCTCTGTTGTGTAAGAGCGGTATTTCACAGCATTAAACAACTTAAAATTTTACACCAGGGGTTACCAGTGGTACTAGTACTCGGTCCACTGTCTGGTGGTACTCAGGGCAACTGAGAAAGTTTGTCAGGAGGTAGTAGTTGTATTTGACCTGGTTCCATAGCGGGTAACTGGTACTCTCCGAAAAAAAAGGTTGAAAACCGCTGGTGTACACAGTTATATACTTGCCAAAATGTAAGTGGGAGAGAAATGTGAAGGTACAGTTTCATTAGCAGCATAAGAGAGAGGATGGAGGTGATAGCTTCTTTACTTGCTCCTCTGTTAAATTGTAATGATGTCAATTCTCTTTTTCAGGCTTAAATTGGTTACAGTTCACCCTGAAGAATAGTGCCCTAATTATCTTGGGGTCTCTTTAATTTAACAACTCTCTAAAATTATATTCCCAATGCACCAGTTATAGAAATAATTGGCACGTTTACTAATTAAGCAATTCTTAGAAAAACAGCTGCATATTTTAATGTATGTGGCTTAAAAAATGTATAGTTGTATAGTAAACAACTAAGATTGCAACATACTAAGGGGCTAATCCAGACTTGGGTGCAACAGCAGAAAAAGGGAGTCATATATTGCAAAAACCATGTTAAACTGCAGGGAAAGCAAATTTATGTGTGCAGAAAGTAGATTTTTGTTGTAGCTCAACTCTAAATTAGAGTTTTAAAATAAAGATGTTCACTAGTTGTGTGCAATAATCAAAATTAGCAATTTCTTTCCTGTACTAAATAATAAATAAGTACATTTACACCCCTCAAATTGCAATATGCACTTTCTAGCACAGTTACTTCTATTTCTGGATTATCCCAGTATAAAAAAGAACGTAGGCCTTAGAGGAAAATACGGTTAAGTGTACAGTTCAAACACATGCGGAGTCTGAATGGATAAAGGGTTTTTATATCTGTTGCATGGTGTTTTATTTTACAGTATAAAATATATATAATAATATAATAAGAAACCAAACATGTCTACAGTGACGAACAGGCTGTCCAATGAGTTGCCAGCATCCACTTAAAACAGTGGTATCATCTATATAGATGGTGATTGGGAGTCCTCATATAATAAGGTTGCTGAAGCTTTAACAGGACTAACAAATCAGTAACAGAAGTATCCTCTGCACAGGACATGTGTCTCATTTCACACATACAGTATGTATGTGACATACTCTGCCAATAATGTCAGTGGACCTGATTCACACACTGAAAATAAGAGAAAAAAGTTTCTTCTGAGCATAACCATGTTGTAGCAGGGGAGTCATATTTCATGTTTTGCAAACAGTATTAGATATGAGAGGTGATGTTTCCCAGTCCAAGTGTAAATAACAGTATAAAAGTAAAGCTGGTCAGTATCTGTGTGTAGTAAGCAAAATTAATGATATATCCCTTATGCATGCAAAGAATACAATTAACTTGACTCCCCCTGAAGTCAACATGGTTTAGCCCAGGAAAGGGGAACTGAGATCCGCGATTGAAGGATTTCCATCTCTGAATCTGGTCCAGTGTCAGCAGTGCTCTGCAAACACAAACTCTGTTAGGATCTCCCAAAAATATTCTACTGAATGAAAGACATAGAAGCTCTCATTGCGAAAATACAATAAAGCATTGCTACCTTGCGTTTCTTGCAGCAATATCACCTATCACATCATCATATGATAACTTTTCTGAAACCACATGATTTGTTCGTATGGTGCCAAGTCCACTGAGATGTTCTTGCTCCATGGTTGATCTCAGATAGTTTTTTTAAGTTTGATGTTAGAGAAGCTCTGTTCAGCAGCAATAATGAGGGTGGCAGAGATTGCAATTCACATATTGGCATACATTTCTGACAACTTTTTCTCTTGCAGGAAAGTGAAGAGTTTTCAGATTCAGCAGATGTTGTTATGGCAAATGTGAGAAATTCTGCATTTATACTTTAAGCTCCATGCCATCAATATCTGGTTGTCCATCAAGGTTTTAGCAGTGTGCTATGCTTGACATTGCTTTAACAACTTTGTCAAATTGGGCAAGTTAAAATGAATTCCAAATTGTTCATTTCCAGCTCCCAAGGTCTGTAATCTGTCATAAAATGCAGAAAGAGTTACATCCACTAACACGTTAAAAAGTGGTTTCAATTTTCCTCAGCACATCACCAATAGGCTCGTCTAGCGCCTCATAGCCAAAGTGCCTTTAAGATTTTTAAACCTCTTTTGTTTGAGCACCGTGTCCACATTCATCACACAGTTGATGGAGCATCAGAAAATCCAGTGTTTCTGTAGCAGGTGATGGAATTTCTTGTCTTCTTCCAAAAAGTTGACAACCAAATCTAGCTGCATGGAGGTCACTGTGCAAGTTAAAAACCGATATGATCCAATCTTCTCAGCTAAAGACTAGACTTCAGCTTTCACCACAGGGTCTGTAGTAGTCTCCCTCACCACCAGAAAAGCTTATTGCCTCAATGCAGCCTTTGATTTTGCTTTCCCAATTTGTGTCAGACCATGATTTCAGGATGGCTTTGACATGTTTCAGTAGGATATACCATTTATGCAGAGAAAAGTGTGAATATTATAATTTAATATCCAAAGTAACCAACTGTCACTACTTAGCAGTTTCAGCTACCACCAGATTTAAAGTGTCAGCACCACATGGGACAAAAAAGGCCCTTGAGTTTTGCCGAGGCAGCCTAGCCTGAATGCTTTTATTCTTTCCCTTCACCAATGTCATAGGATTGAGCACTGCAGTTCTGAAAGGGAATGTTAAGCTCATTCAGCTTTTTTGAGGATAAGAGGTGATAAACTTTTTCTTGTTAATGCCTCTAACACAAGAAAGCCCATTTGGTTTGTGTCTTCCAGTGTCACAATTCTTATTATAACAGAGAGCTGTTTTTTTATGACCTAGGCCAGGGTTGCAATCCAAAATGATGGAGAAATACTTAAATGTTTTCGTCTCTTCAAACATTGTTACACGTGTTTTGGCACTGACTGAGTTTATCAATTCATTTTATATCCTCTGTTGAGTCAGTGTACCCCAAAAGTACCACGTGTGTCAGTACGCAATTATGCGCAATAGTTACCCAAAATTACCACAGAGTCGAAGATGCGGTCCAACCCACAAAAGCGTGTTTTATCTCAGCAAGGAGAAGGTTAACAACAAGATGTAGTTTCACATGATACAGCTGCGCGACCAGCTAGCTGGCAAGACTTCAATCCAGATGCCTTCACAGAGAGAGTGTTACAATGTCCATAAGAGTGTCCTTTTAAATCCAACAATGAAAGGGTTCGCCGAACGTCTACTGATTGGAGAGATCTCAATTCTTCTTCGGTTCCTAGCTCGTCATCGGTCCTGGGGTCTTTCATTGTTCTTCTCCCGGAGGGTCATCAGCATATCACTCAGTCACACACATTTCTTATTCTAACCTAATAATGCTCTTATTCTACTACCGCTACATGCGGTCTTTTTACTTCATGAGGGTCCTCAGTATTATTAGTGATATAGGTGCAGCACTTAACTCCAAACTGGGTGGCCAGAGTGACACAATAACCTCCTGTGACAACTGGACTCACGCACAACTCTGTCCCGAATTCACAGTAAGTTTCCCGCGTGCACTATACAGCGCTCGGTCGTCTGACACTAGGCACAAAATATTAGCAAATAAAAATATCACATTTACTTACCATACCCTCCACCCTTTGTCAGTGGAACGAACGCTGTGTGCCCCAGAAAAATACTTCCGCTCACGAGCCCCAAAATTGTTGAGACAGTGTACCGCAAAAGTACCACGTGTGTCAGTACGCAATTATGTGCAATAGTTACTCAAAATGACCACAGAGTCAAAGATGCGGTCCAACCCACAAAAGCGTGTTTTATCTCAGCAAGGAAAAGGTTAGCAACAAGATGTAGTTTCACACGATACAGCTGCACGACCAGCTTGCTAGCAAGACTTCAATCCAGATGCCTTCACAGAGAGAGTGTTACAATGGGCCTGATCCAGAGCTACGAAATTTTGCACGGCGGGCAAATGCGTACGTTCGACCGTGCGAATAAACATGCACGCCCCTAACACTCCCATAGTAAAGTACCTGCTTACGGCGGCTATACCCTACACTGGGTACTACCGTCGGCCGTACGAATTTTCGCACATAATACGCTGAGCGTACGGGCTTAGCACGCCCATACTGTACAATTTAAATGGCTATCCCCGCCTCCGTGTAGTAAAACGAGCGCCCAGGCGACCGTCGTATTAAACGCACGCCCCTCGAGCGAAAAATACGCACACCATACGACCGCTATACGCTCATGTCGTCCAGCCGACCGGAAGCTGTCATACTGGGCATGCGCAGTGCGAAATTTTGTACGAAAATACGCAAAAAACGGTCGTACGCTCGCTCCAAATCGGCCAATTTCGTAGCTCTGGATCAGGCCCAATGTCCATAAGAGTGTCCTTTTAAATCCAACGATGAAAGGGTTCGCCGAACGTCCGCTGATTGGAGAGATCGCAATCCTTCTTCGGTTCCTAGCTCGTCATTGGTCCTGGGGTCTTCCATTGTTCTTCTCCCGGAGGGTCATCAGCATATCACACAGTCACACACATTTCTTATTCTAACCTTATTATGCTCATATTCTACTGCCGCTACATGCGGTCTTTCAGCGACTAGGATAACAATATGTATTATGATTTTATCTACTCTGTGACTATAAACATTACAAGGTTATTACAATTATTCACTGATCGGCGATTATTCTGAGATTATTGCATCTACAAAGATAAAGCCCGGTTTTAATAAATAGGAACGCATAGACATTAAATATGAACAAGTCCTATATGAATGTGAGTTTGTCAGTGTGTTTATTAATGTGTAATTTTGCATATTATTAAAGCCTGCAAAAGCGCGAACGTGCAAAAGCGCGTGCGTTCACGTTCGTATTTTTCCACACTTTTCTGTGGTTCTGTGTTCATTGGCTATGAAGAAATTAGTTATATTTGCCTTGGATACAATGTTTTTAATACGGTTTCCACACCTCTTTCCCAAATAATGTATGCAATTGCAAGAACCACTTTCCATTTTTCTAACATGATGTTTCATTACTTTACTTGTTCAACTTTTAGCTCCACCTCTTTAAGGAAATTACCATTGTCTGATTTGTTAAGTGTGTCTGTAGACACCTGCCAGGTTTCTTTCAACTAAAGATGAAATTAATGCTATTAATCTAGTTAGCTCCTTCAAGTGGCATTTCTTGTTTATCAATTGTTAGCCACTTGGCAAGGCAAGTGCTGTGCAAGTGCATTCCTTCCATGTTGTCATGTTTGTAATGTGCTCCTAGCTATCCTCATGGTTCCTGAGCAAATAACTTGTATTTTTCAAGTGACTTAAAATTTTATTAATTTATTAATCTAATGAAAATATCTGAAAAACAGATTCCAGGAGAGGACTGGAACAGGTACTGGAAGAACAGGGCTGGTGCAGAGGAGCAAGATCACAGGAGGATAAGACACCAGACACAAGGTAACAGGGAATGGATACACATAAACAGATAAGGGAAGAGGTAATGATCCAAGGTCAGAAAGATAAACAGTATACACACAGATTACTGTTTGTGGGCTTGTCTGGGAGCAGCAGCTGAGAGGGGGAGTTGTTCCACAGCAGCTATTTTGGAGGCTTTAAGGGGTGTCTCCTAGGTAAATTTGGCTCTCAATTTAAAAACATATATACAGGTGAAACTCGAAAAATTAGAATATCGTTCTATCTGTAACATAAAATGCAGAAACGTCCGTTACACATATTAGCGCAAATATATGATAAGCCACCAGACTCCGTCAAGGCCTCTCTGCATATGGTGGTCCCAATGTTGGGTCATATACAGGTGAAACTCGAAAAATTAGAATATCGTTTAAAAGTTCATTTATTTCAGTGATTTAACTTAAAAGGTATTTCAAGCCTGTATTGGTTTTAATTTTGATGATTATGGCTTACAGCTTATGAGAACCCTGTCAGCCCTCTGGAAGGTATAATCATGGATATGTACTCAGTACTTGGTTTGGGCCCCTTTTGCACAAATTACAGCCTCAATGCGGTGTGGCATGGATGTTATCAGCCTGTGGCACTGCTGAGGTGTTATGGAAACTTCACATTGGACTTCAAGCATCTTGGATTGTGCCTCTCCATTCTTCCACCAGACTCTGGGACCTTGGTTTCTTTTCTTTAGCCCAGGTAAGATGCATCTGATGTTGTTTGTTGTTCAGGAGTGGCTTGACAAGAAGAATACGACATTTGAAGCCCATGTCCAGGATCCTTCTGTGTGTTGTAGAAGTAAGAATAAATAAATTTGTTTATAACTAGTTCATTTAAGGATAATGGTATATATATTCTGTTATATGGTTCAAATATACATGTAACTAACATAGGATATTGTAACTAGCCACAGAGCTAATGGCTAACAGATGTCAGGTTCAAGACAAAGGAATCTCTTCAATCCCATATAAGGACTTGCTTGGAAGAAATGTATCCACCACCAAAGAGTATATATTGCCATCCCAAATTAATGTATGTTGTTGACCACACCATCTGTCTTTTAAACCGTGAGCTGTGTCTCATGTCCTAAGGGCTGCTGGCTCTGCTGAATAAACTGTTATTTTTACAACAAGAAGTTTTCCTGTCTGATCCATACCTACATTTACAGTGTGGTGGCTCTTGATGCAATAACTCCAGCTTCAGTCCACTCCTTGTGCAGCTCCCACACACTTTTGAATAGCCTTTTTCTGACAATCCTCTCCAGGCTATGGTCATACCTGCTGCTTGTGCACCTTTTTCTTTCACACTTTGCCCTTCCACTTAACTTTCTATTAATGTGCTTTGATACAGCACTTTGAGAACATCCAACTTCTTTTACAATTTCCTTTTGAGGCTTTCCCTCCTTGTGTAAGATGTCAATGATGGTTTTCTGCACAACTGTCAGGTCAGCAGTCTTCCCCATGATTGTGAATTCTACTGATCCAGACTGAGAGACCATTTAAAGGCTCAGGAACCATTTGCAGATTTTTGCTGATTAGAGTGTGACACTTTGAGCCTACAATATTGAACATTGTCACATTATTCTAATTTTGTGAGATTTTGATTTTGGGATTTTCATAGGCTGTAAGCCATAATCATCAAAATGAATACAAATAAAGGCTTAAAATATCTCACTTTGCATGTATTGAGTCTATATAATATATTACCATTACCATGCCAGATGGTAAGTATCCCTCCTTACTAACCGAGGAATCATAATATGGGATGAGGAGGAACTAATAAACCACTTCCTCATTTTCTATAGTTTTTAAGATATTTTACAATGTTTTATGATGTTTTAAAATATTTTTAAAATATTTTTTATAATTTTAGTCACAATTTTGTGTTTGTGTTGATGTGTTCCAGTTCTTCTGAGTCCCATCGTTCTGGTGGAGGCCTTCGGATATTCAAAGGACCCACCTTTATGGGGTGGTGCAATCATTTGGTGTAGTATCCTTCCCATTGTTCACCAGGAGAGAGTCCTATCGGTTCCTACTGTGGAACGGAAAGGTTCTTACACCCAGATTTTCAATTTATGTATATTACAATTATTCAAACTAGCCCTCCACTATTGTCCTTTAAGCTATATTGATGATTCTCGATGCAGTCCCCATTTAGGAGATTTTGAACACCTATCCCTACTTGTGTTCAACTATTATTAGTTGTTTTATTATATATTTTTTTAGTTTTTGTAGGTTTTATTTATATTTATTCCTTGATATTTACAAGCCATTACTGTAGGGTAAGATACCTAATGGTTTCACTAAAATCGTTTGTATTATGCACTTTATACCCACTTAGACACTTTATTCCATAGAAAGGTCAGAGTAGGGAGGAATAGTGACCTATTCTGACCTGTTATATATATTGTTTATAATTTATGCCCACTTCCTTGTGGCATCGGTTGTTCTGAGCTAGGTTTGGACCCATCACTTCCACTGGCTCAATTAAAAACTTAAAAACTTAAAAATATAATAATTCTGCACATGTATTTATGTTTATTTATATATGCGTATCATATATGTATCCACTTTATATGCGTATCATATATGTATCTATTTTAGAGCTTAATTTTTTTGATCTGCACGTTATCCACTGTATATATATATATATATTTTTTTCATTTTTTTCATTTACTGTTGTGTATAAACATCTCAGATAGCTTATTATATATATATATACACATATATATGTCTGCTATGAATTTCAATGATTATATCACCTAACTGACTGTTTATATATGTTTACTACTGGGATTTTAGTGGGAATTTATGTATATGCGCTTCTCATTACCTTAATTAATTAGTCACATCCCCAAGAAGTTAGGGTAGCCTTCAGCCGGCGTAAGGAAGGGGCCATACGCCCGCACAGGGGGAGTGCCAGGGGGGAGTCAGCGATGTAACGCTGAGCGTTAGCACGCTCAGCGCTACATCGTAGCTCTGGATCAGGCCCTTTGAGCCTACAATATCGAACCTTGTCACATTATTCTAATTTTGTGAGATTTTGATTTTGGGATTTTCATAGGCTGTAAGCCATAATCATCAAAATGAATACAAAGAAAGGCTTGAAATATCTCACTTTGCATGTATTGAGTCTATATAATATATTAGTTTGAATTACTGAAATAAATGAATTTTTGAACTACATTCAAATTTTTCGAGTTTCACCTGTATATGACCCAACATTGGGACTCTCATTGTTAGAGTTAGGACCACCATATGCAGAGAGGCCTTAACGGTGTCTGGTGGCTTATCATATATTTGCGCAAATATGTGTAACGGACGTTTCTGCATTTTATGTTACAGATAGAACGGTATTGTCTGTTAATGGCAGTGTTGCTGGGGCATTTCCTTTCCTTTGTTTCTGTTGCTAGCAGATAGTTAAACACACTGGTGAAAGGAAAGCAGGAAGTCAGGTAATAAACACAAATAGCAGGGATGAGCAGAGGTAATGGACAGATAAAACAAATGGCAAGACAAGGAAAGACAAGAGCAGGGATATTAGAATGAATACAAGGCAATTGAACAGCATAACAGAGCATGAACCAGACAAGAATCCTGCTGAGCAAAACCAGAAGCAAACTGCCAAAAATGGCTAGAGCATACAATATCACCAGCAAGGGAGAGTTCTCCTAGCTGGGTATTTAAACATTAAACAACCAATCAGAGCTGGAGATCCTCATACCTCCCAACATTTGAAAATTCAAAAGAGGGACAAAATTTTGCGGCCTGGTCGTGGGGGTGTGTCTTGTACCACCCAGTGGGCGTGTCTGGGCCAAAAATGGCTAGAGCATACAATATCACCAGCAAGGGAGAGTTCTCCTTGCTGGGTATTTAAACATTAAACAACCAATCAGAGCTGGAGATCCTCCAAGCTCTGGTTGGTGTGAATCCTGGCTGTTAGGCAGCATCTGAGAGCTATTAATTAGGCTAGCACCTGAAGTGGCTTCTATAGGCCTTACTGTGCTAGTGTTTTCCAGTTGCTTAGCAACAACCAGGGGAACAGAAAGCCAGCTAGCAGTGAGGGCTATTTTCTGACTGCTCAAGCAGCCAGGAGTGAAAGAGTTTATGCTGCTGATATTCTCACAGCAGCACGTAATAGACAGTATTAAGCAGAGTGAGGCAGGGAGCTCACCATCTTACTTTCTCTCTCTCCTATGCAACGTCTGTCAAAATTATCTGATCAGAATCTAAAAGGGGCATGGAGATTAAGCTCAGAGCTCCTTGCATCACTGATTGGATCCACTGCAGGCTTAAATATATGTCTTAAAAACAGGGTTGCCGACTCTCCCGGAATGTCCAGGAGACTCCTGGAATCCCGGGAGAGCCTGCAAATCTCCCGCAAGGGACTTGAGACCCATGGTTTCATGGAAACCACGGCCTAAAGTCCTGCCCCCCTGCCTGGCAACACCAGTATACTAGTGTTGCTAGGGACAGGAAGGGACTTGATGATGCAATTTGCGCCATTAAGTCCCATCCCGATCCCTATTTCAACTAAAAACGGGTAAGTATATGTCAGGGGGCGGGGGTTAATGACACAGTGCAATGTCTAATTCTGTACAGAGGTTTTATTATAATTTGTCAATGCTGCTATATTTTAAATTAAACTAAAAACAGAAGTATGTTTGCCGCGCTGAAATCTTTATTCAAAAGAAACTCTCCCTTGGTCAAAAATGGGCAGAAAATATTCTCTATACTAATTGGTTTCAAGAGGATTATGTGGGACTGACTCTTTTCCACAGTTATGATTTTTATTTCTTTTCACTGAAATCTCACTTTTGTTGCAAATATTACAAACAATTTCTTTCAATATAGTAAAACCCCCTTCTTGAAACTTTTACCTCGTAGATGCAACATTGTTTAATAGTTTTTGTACTCTTTTGCTAACCAAATGGACAGCAACGAACAACTCATACCAAATAATAGTGGAAATGGTAAATTCCAAATGAATTTCATTTACTGCAAAAGACGAACACTTAGGACCTGATCCACAGGTCCATCCGTTTGCCCACTTATGCATGCGAAGTGCAAAGTACATAAGTGGGCTGTTTTGAGTGGAGGGTGCTAACGTAACTGCCATCAGGGTAAATAAGAGGAAAAGGACTATGATTCTCCTCCTCAGGCCGTATTCACACTTAAGACAATTCTGTGTCTTAGTTGCAGAGTTTTGTGAAATTACCTACATAGCGAGACCTAAGTCAATTTATTAGATTTTAAATTGTATGTTGAGAATGGGGAAATACACCAAGAATTTTACTAAGCCCACGGATATTAATTCTTTTATACTCACTACGAGTAACCATTACCATCTGTGGCTGCCCAATATCCAAAAGGGGATAATGTATCAGGAGGAATTGCTTAAGGTTGAATTCGGGATACAACAAATGGCCATTATGAAGGAACAATGGGGTAGATCCAGAACTACGTTTGCAATACGTTTCCTCGCGTAGCGTATTTACGCGTGCGTACCTTCTATACACTCCCCTTGTCACACCTATTGAATGTACGTATTTTGCGTTGTTCTGGATCTGGCCCAATTTGTGGAAAAGGAAATTACAGTGTGCAATTAGATATAGTTATAGGGGAGGTATTCAATCTGCATAGGTCCCCAAAACTAAGAGGAAGAGAAATAACAGTACCTTTCATGACCCAATACTCTAGTGATTACAGGGAGATTTAGAAAATTATAACTGAACAATGGAGGATACTTTCTCATGACCCAGAGCTTAGGGCACATATAGGTGAGAAACCTAAATTTATTTACAGCAAAACACTCATCAGAAATCACCAAAAGCACCCCCAGGAATAAAGGTTTTTTATGAGGTGGTTCAAGTGCTATGTGTCTCAATTGTCTAAATATTGAGTCAAGAAAATGGATTCTTATGTATCTAGAAGCAAGGAAAAAACCATTAGGGTAGATGAATTTATTACATGTAATTCACGCCACTGTAGTTATATGTTGGAGTGTGCCTGTGGTAAACAATAAGTAGGCAGGACGTCCCCCCACACACTCTGTCTCTGCTGATTTAAAAAGTGCACATAATCGTGAGACCTCTTCAATTGTTCATTTTTAGGGTATTAAATTTATAAAAGAAAGTTGGAGAAACAATGATATCTCATCCAGGTTAGCGAGGACAGAAATTAGACTGATCTATAATCAGTTATATCATACCAGCCTGGCAATACCCAATCTCGTCTGCTATTGAAAGTTAGGCTGGATTGGGCCTGGCCAGTATCAGGTTAAGATCTTCTCTCCATCTAGCTTCCAGGAAGCTGTCTGTTGGGAGACTGAGCTGTGTGATACTCCAGGTATGGGAGTCTTTTATATTGTGTGTTTTATGTCATCATCCCCTTGAGTCTTTTATCCATTATTGTTTTAGGGATTTATTTACCAATTGATTTTAGCGTGTGAAATATGCAATACATTTTGTTTATCTATCTGGTTTTGACCCTCTGTACATCTTTGGGAGGACATTGGGGGTTGAAAGGGCATAGAGCATCAATTTATACGGAGATGCGGTAGAACTGCTACAAAGGTGCTGCTCTTAATATTTGTTACTATTTGATCAATGACTGTATGATGAATGTCTTTCTGGATTACTTTATAGATCATTGACAATAGTACGCTGTCATTGGAGGACAATTGCCTATGTGGAATTTGAATAGACTTATCCAGTGCTGATATCTATTTTTATTTTAAGTGTTATCATTAGGTATGGGTCCCCGCTTAGAATAGCCCTATTATATGAGGCATTGCAATCGATCCAAGGAGCACCGACCTTTCGGTGCTCCGAAAAGTAAGTAAAAAAGTCCTCCAATCCTTTCCCTAATTCTAACCCTAACCCTCCCCTCTCATTACCCTAACCCTAACCCTCCTTTCCTGGTAGCCTGACCCTAACCCTTCCTTCCTGGCAGCCTGACCCTAACCCACAATCTCCCGCAGCCTGACCCTAATTGTCCCTTTCGAATGTCCCTATTTCGGAAATGAGATGTTTTGACCGGGGACTATACATCTTTCTATATTCATACACAAATTACATTACTGGTTACGCTATGTCACACAGTGCTTTTCCCCCAATCCAGCCTATTTCTTGTTTATTCATCAGTTAAGTTTGTTGTATATAAAGAACATGATGCTTCAGATATTTTATGTGCTTCAGTCAAAGTGACAGAATTTAAGGTGTCCTGTTCGTGAACTGTAACTGACACAACAGAATAATGATTACCCACATTTTATTGAGGCATAAAAAATTAAAGCAGTCCATTTCATGGAAGATTTTCTAGTTATTTTTTTCTTCTTCTCTTGGTGGATTGATACTTTCACTTGCATTTCATTTTGCACAAGCATCTAAGAATGCCATCCACTTGATTCAGACTTCTGGTAATTAACGCTCCTGATGGGGTGGCCGGGTTGCGCTTGAAAGTCGGAGGGGCTTGTATTACAATGTACAGTATAAGCAGAAAAACGTACAATGTAAATATCCAAACAGCCCCCTCTACTGACATTTTTAAGTACCAGCAAATGGGACTTAAATTTAAGACAGGGTGCTGGGATCGGAAGTCCGTGCAAGTAAGGACAGTGGTCATTGAAACTTAAATGTATTTATGCACACAGCAGGGATGTCACAGATTCAAGTGTTTGGGTATCTGGGGTTGGTTTGCTTGCGAGGTGTAAAACTGAAGTTTGAGGCTTTGATGTAAGATTTGCACATTAGCTGGAAGTACTTGTAAAACACAAGGATTATAAGCTACGAAGACCTACTGGATAAATGTCAAAGTGAATATGGGGTCCACTGTGATATACAGTACTATGATATTGCAGTGGGTGTAGTAGAGGGGATTGCTGGAACATTAGGCAGTCTAGAGCAGTGATGGTAAATGTCTCGCTTGGAAACTGAATGGGGAAGTAATGCTTATTGTCCTTCCGGGAAGCTGAAAGTAGTATGTAGTTCTCTGCTATGTAGTTCTCAATTCTTTAGATGGAGACACACCTGTATAATGATTAACAAGCGCATAGCACTCCTGACGAAGTCCTATGGCGTTGAGATGTTTGAACCCTACCTATGTGCATGAGTGATCTGCAGACGGGAGAATTATCCATTGATACTACAGCTTGGAACCAGTTAAATGGTGATATCCCATCTGTGTGTATACATACAATAGTGCTGGCTATTTTACTCTCAAATAGAGAGACATTACTACTTGAGGGAGATTATAGAAATACAAAAATCAAGAAAAAAGGGCGCTCGGAGAGTGTAATAACATTTAATGTAAATATTTAATAACAATAAACAATAAAAACACCAATAATGATTAGCATTAAAACAGAATTAGAACAGAATAGAACAAAAATAAAAATTATATATCAGTATAAATATATGCTCTTAGAATAATGCACCATACTGAAAATACAAAAATGATGACAACTGTGGTCACACATTGGAATTTACCACCCAATTATAGTAGAATGTATTATTTGATGAAGAATCCTTTAGCTGTAAAATGCAGCACTCAGTAGGATATATTATCTAGACAAGATCCAATTGATGAAAAGTTGTTAGCTTTATATAGCTGGTTCTTTAATAGAAGGGTGTAGATAAATTATACAAATTTCTGTGTACAAAGTCCTGTATATGAGAACAGTCTATAGATAGTATCTTAGTAAAATTGATTGGCAACTCTAAGATAATTAGAGGGAAGAGTAGCTGTACATGCAAGTAGAACGGCAGTCTGGTATGGAATCTCAAGAATTACTGGTATAGGACCAGATTCAGATTTAAGAAGCTTTTCCATGCGTTCGTAATAGATCCATACATTAATACAAAATAAGTACGTTTGGCAAAAGTAATGAATTTCGTAACACTTCCGTGTTTTGAAAGCAATCTTATCGTTAGCGCACGCACGTATATGTGATGGAAGTGAAACATTCGCAAATACAACCGCACATCTACTACATTACCACGCCCATTTTTTGCTATTTACATTCCGACTGACGTCTACTTATCAATAATCCATCCGACCTTTTATGTTCACACGCATTTTTTGTCGTACGGAATTTACTTACACATCATTCCAATTACGCTTCGTAACTCCATGGTCTGCACATGCGCACTAAGTAGAAATCCCCCCACTTACGCATTTTGCATGCGTAAATTACCATACGTTCTTAATTCTAAATACGGTCCATAGTTACCAACAGCCCCAACGGAGGATATAGACGACTGCCGTTGATAGTCACACCTCTGCCGGCTAATGTTTCTTGCAGGGAGCGTGCCAAAGCACTGAAGAGGAGCTCTCCCTCCTCAGACAGCGTGATTGTTCTATACGTTCTTTATTCTAAATACGGTTCATAGTTACCAACAGCCCAAACGAAGTATATAGACGACTGCCGTTGATAGTCACACCTCTGCCGGCTAATGTTTCTTGCAGGGAGCGTGCCAAAGCACTGAAGAGGAGCTCTCCCTCCTCAGACAGCGTGATTGTTCTCACAGCGGTGTCGGCAAGTAATAGAGGGTGTCAATCAAAGTCGCAGGTTGCCGGCACTCGATCCTCTTATGAGTAAAGTGACAGTGCACTATTAATTGTATCAACAGTAAAGAAAGTCCTCAGATGTAGATCAATAAAGTGCCAGTGCAATTATAATGGAATGGACAATGTACCTTACGCGTTTCTCCCGCAGGTTTCCTCAGAGAGCAGATATTGAGCAGGTCTGTTCAATCCATTTAAATGCAAGTCTCTCAGGTGTTTGATTAATTAAAATTATTTAACTTAAATTATTTAAATTATATAACTTGCTTTTCTTTCAAAATAAAAGCCCCAAAGTATTGATAAAATACTTAAAATATATATAGCAATATAAACAATAAATATGATAAAATATACAATATTATGTAAGATATCATAGTATAGGTATTTTGGCAGTGTGGTGAGCGATTTCTTAATGGATTAACCCCATATAAACCAACTGGGAATTATAATGAATATATGGTATAGAATAAATAGTGAGTAATAGTAAGAAAGTGATAAATAATAATGGAAAAAAATAAAAAAACATAGAATAGAACACAAGTTCACGTCTTCCTATCGCTGGTGCAGTCAGAGACGCCGCTGTTCTACACGTGTTTCCAGGACACTGGTTATCGTGAGTGACACCGCTGCTGCGAGAGACTGCTGATTGTTTTTATGTGTTTCTAACAAGTTTTTATCTGATACAAGTCTGTCTACACATCGGGCCATTGGTTCTATTAAATTAAGCTTTTCTATTGTTTACAGTTACTTTGGGCACGAACCCGGGATCCGGAATACCTCTGGATCTAGTGCTATTGGATACCTATGCTGATTGTAGTAATTGAAGATACCATTTTTGATGAATTTATGAATTGGGCGTGAGCGCACCTATTTATGTGACTGTAGTATATATATTTTTTGGGGGTTTTTTTTGTTGTTTTTTTTTTAATTCTGTTTTAATGCTAATCATTATTGGTGTTTTTATTGTTATTAAATATTTACAATAAATATTATTACACTCTCTCACTCTCTTTTTTTCTTTTGTTTTTAATTGTTTGGATTAAAGAATTTTGAATACTACACTATGGAGCGCGCCCTGTCTTTGTTAAATATTTTCTAGATTTACCCTTTGGACTGGACAAAGACAATTCCTACGGAAGGGGAGCTACGTTTCTTAATCAAGAATTTAGTGTTAACTGTTAGAAGACCTAAACACTTTGGAAGTCTCAAATCCATATGTAAAACTGTAAGGGCCAGATTTACTAAACTGCGGGTTTGGAAAAGGGGAGATGTTACCCCTAGCAACCAGTCAGATTCTAGCTGATATTCTCTAGTATGCAATAGTTAAATGAGAGCTAGAATCTGATTGGTTGCTATGGGCAACATCTCCACTTTTCCAAACCCACAGCTTAGTAAATCTGGCCCTAAGAAACACTTTTATAGAGTGGAGAATCCACTTGGACAATCTGAATGCACTAATTTGGTATTGTTTAAGATTTATTTATATTTGTTATTTTCATGCTTTACATGCTTTTGTTGCTTTCCTAAGTGCCATTCTGATGTCTTGGTTTCTCAGACTGTATATGATAGGGTTACATAATGGGGTAAATACAGTATGGAGCAAGGATAAAATCTTATTAATAAGCAATGAATGTCCTGTGGATGGGATCATATATTTAGCTATTAGAGTTCCATAAAATGTCCCAACAACAATGAGGTGGGAACTGCAGGTGGACAAAGCTTTCTGTTTGCCAGATGCAGATGTTATCCTATATACAGTGAGGAAGATGTACACATAAGTCACAGTGATAAAGACACAAGGTAATATAAATATTGGTAAGGAAAACACAAACACCTCTAGTTCTACAAGAGAGGTATCAGAGCATGAAAGCTTCTGAAGAGGCAGAAGATCACAATAAAAATGGTTAATAACATTATCGTGACAGAAATTAAAGTTTGATACTGGCACAACAGCAATCATATTAAGCGTGAAGCCCAGTAGCCATGGCCACAACGAAAGACAGACACACTGCTTACAATCCATAATAGTAGAGTACCGCAAGGGATTGCAGATTGCCAAGTAGCGGTCATAAGACATTACTGTTAGGATAAAGCATTCTGTAATTGTAGTAGCACTGAAGAAGTAAAACTGGGTGATGCAGCCATTGTAAGTCATTACCATGCCACCTTGCAGAATGGAACCAAGCATGTGGGGAACAGTGTTAGTTGTGAGTAAGAGGTCAGAAAAGGAGAGGTGACTAAGGAAGTAATACATGGGGGAATGGAGGTGGGAGTTGAGTAAAACTAATACAATGATCAAATGGTTTCCTATCAGTGTAAAGAGAAAGATGAGGAAGAAGATAAGGAAGCATGTTATATTGTAGTAATGAAGGTTCCCGAATCCTAGAAGAATAAATTCCATGACTGTAGTTTGGTTCCTTGTAGGCATAGTGTTGCTGGATGGAATCACAGTCCTGAAAATATAAGCACATTTTTCAGATGTCTTTTTTATTAGTATATTTAAAAAACACATATGTGAATGTTTACTCAATCAAAAAAGTAGAATATATAAAGATTGTTGTGTTTTTTTTAAATGTTGGCTTATAAGACGCATCCCCAGGCCATGAGACATTTTGTATTTATGTGTCATATTTCCCCATAACAATGATGGTTTTCAAGGTAAAAGAGCCAGAAAAGTGGTAAAAAGTGGTAGAAAAGTGCTGTCAAATAAATTATGAATGGATAAGTAAGCCGAATGGCATATTGCAACATTCATTCATTTGGAAATGCTACCGTCTTAGGGTTAGGCTGCAGGGAAGAGTGTATTTGGGTCAGGCTGTGGGGAAGAGTTTTTGGGTCAGGCTGCGGGGACTTAAGGGTTAGAGCAATGAAAGGGGAGGGGGAGAGTAGGATAAATACTCACCATTCAGCAGGGAGACTTTGGGCCTGATCCAGAGTTAGGGTCGTTTTACATATGCAAGCGTTCCTGAGTTACACACTACTAAGGTTAAGGCACTCCCCTCACACACACACAAAACTTAGCTGACTTATGTGTTTAGATCCCTGCCCTAACTTTTTCCAGCCCATACTGAACAATTTAAATGATTCCCTCCACCCAGAAATGTGTATTTTGGGCTTGCGTAGGGATGTCATGCCCTATCATTCGGAGTTATGTACAAGTTATGTACGATCAGTGTTATGATGCATAACATCTGCTGATCAGTGCGTTCCCACAGCCAGATTTACGCATGTCATTATTAAGTCTGGCTCAGCCCCTTTGTTCCAGGGATAAACGATTGCTTCCCTTCCTCAAGGCAGAAGCAATGGATTTGGAAGCCACTTCAGAATATGGTGGTAGGAAACTGCTCTTTCGAAAAACGGCCATTCCTGCCACCGAGCTACACCCATAATAGTGTGTGTTTTTTTAAACATAATTTAATGAATTACATCAAGTGACTGCAATAGTAAGTTAATATAGAAAGTTCAGGAGCAACAGAATTTAATATAATTATACTCAATTTTATGTAATCATTACTTAACTTGATAAGAAATCTTTAGAAGGTTTGGGCCAGATTTACTAAGCTGCGGGTTTGGAAAAGGGGAGATGTTGCCCATAGCAACCAATCAGATTCTTAATCTCATTTTGATTGGTTGCTATGGGCAACAACTCCACTTTTCCAAACCCGCAGCTTGGTAAATCTAGCCCTTAGTCTCAATTGATGTGAAACTGCCATGTTTGCGCACGCACTGATTGTTTTACACTTTATGAATATGTAAGAACCCTGTCGCACACAATTCTGGAACTGGTCCAGCGTCAATGACTATAATAATTAATGTAGAAACACATTTTTTGTTAATATAACATATAAAATTCTTACCTGGAAAGTAAGCAATAAAGTCAGTATTGTGAAAAACAACGTCATCAGCCCAAACCCACCAATCAGAAGAATCCTGCGGCCAAGCTTTTCAACAGTCAGACCCTGAGTAATACAAGAGATAGACAAAGAAAATGACCATCACTTGTTCCAAAACAATAATTAATACTAAGGGAGGTATAAGATCTTACAAAATGATCACTGAAAGGGAAGATCCAGAGTTGAGAGCAACAGCAAAAAAAATGTCAATAAATAAATAAAGCAATTCTGCACATAGGAAAAACCATGTTATAACGCATTCAGCAAGTCTCCTTTGCAGTCCCAATCTGCATTCAGCAAGTCTCCTTTGCAGTCCCAATCTGCATTCAGCAAGTCTCCTTTGCAGTCCCAATCTGCAATCAGCAAGTCTCCTTTGCAGTCCCAATCTGCAATCAGCAAGTCTCCTTTGCAGTCACAATCAACTGCTCTTCTTTGCAACCAAATCTGCAATCAGAAGCATCCTTGCAGCACCAGCCAAGTCTGCTTAAACACCTGCTGCATCAACCTAGCTCAGTCTGCTTCCGTAAATCTAGTATACACCAAGGGCCTCATTCATTAAACGCGTGATTTGAGCTTAAAAAATCGCCAATACGGATTCATTAAGCTCAAAATCGCGTGATTTGTGTTAAAAAAAAATCGCCATAGCAAACATCGCTGGACAGAAATCGTCCAGATGTTTGCCATGTAAAAGATAGAAAAAAAAAATCACCGTATTCACTAAAGGCGATTTGAACAAATCGCCTTCAGTGTGATTTGAAATCACCAAAAATAAAATCGCAGCCAGAGAGGTGCGATTTTAATGTGAGTTCAACTCGGGACTGACAAAAACACATGTCCATATAATAGACATGTGTTTTTGTCTGTGTAAAACCTAAGTGCTGCATGGCTGAAAGCCTTAGCCATGCTGTACTGATCGAACTATCAGCACAACATGGTTAGACTTGTAACCATGCAGCGCTGCGTGTAGTGGGTTAAAAAAATACAGTAGAGGACCAATGTAACTGACGTCATCTGTACTATAAAAACACTGCCCCCTAGCGACCTCATCGTCATAAGGAGCAGCCCGGATGCCGATTAGAAGTGTTCCTGTGTCGTGGCAACAGGAGAAGATGATCCAATGAAGAAGAAAACTGCAGAAGACATAATACTAAGAAGAATTGAAGGCTTCCCAAGATGCTGACATCAAACGGTCAGTGCACAAATATTTTTTTTATTTTAATACACACAATACACTGCACACATTACACTTAGATTAGGAGAGAGGACCAACGGAGGTAAGTCCACACATTTAGGGAACATTGTTAGTTAGGGAATATTTTTTTTTTACATGTATATTTTATTTTATGATTTTAAATGGGTTAATGTATGTTTTGTGGGTGTTTCTTTTTTTTTTTTTACACACTACACGCAGCACTGCATGGTTACAAGTCTAACCATGATGTGCTAATAGAATTACAAGGGTCAGCTTTGCTGATCCTTGTAGTTCGATCAGTACAGCATGGCTAAGGCTTTCAGCCATGCAGCACTTAGGTTTTTTTTCTATCTCACGCGATTTGCCACGATTTGTTAAAGGGCTAATCGCGGTTGTTTTTTATTGAAAATCACCCCGATTTAGCCCTTTAAAAATTGCAGAACATCGCCTGAGATTGCAAAGATCGCGAGCAAATCGCGTTTTAATGAATTCCGAATTTTTTTTTCTAGATTGCGGCAATATCGCCGCGATGGGCTGCGATGTGAAATCGCAGCCCAAAATCGTTTTTAATGAATCTGGCCCATAGACATTCCCCGATCTGTCACCTGTTTTCTGATCAAGAATATTTGGGGGAAAACATCAGATTTTGTTAGGAAAAATATAAATTGTTTATTTTCTGTTTGTCTTTTGAATTCTAGTTTGAAATTTAATGTTCAAATGAATCTACCTGCAGTGTAAATTACCCAGTATTGTATACTTTGCTCCAATTTTGTGAAGACTTAATTTTTTTTTGTTTGTAATTATTTTACTTATATGTTCTATTCCATTTGGTGGACTGTATTCACACTTAAGTAAGTGTACCTAGATTTTTTTTTACGATCAGTTAAACTGCACATGCCCAGAACCCAAATATACGCAGAGAAACCCTGGCCGATTGATTCACATACATAGACGCCAGACTTGGCTAGAGGGGCAAGATTCTTAATGGAAATAAGCAGCACACGGGCTACTAATGTAAACTATGGGTGCGCCAACAGATTTAGGACTGATTTACAAGTAGGAGTGCCCTGCTTAAAATAACCTACACACGGGAAGAGTTAAGATAGCCCTCGACCACTCGTAAACCTGCGTTCAATTAACACAAATTAAGTCTCAACTATTTAAATCCATGTTGTGTTTCCATTTTGTGCAACACTTTAACCATGTAAGCGTAAGCTTTTATTGTACTTTGCATTTTTGTTTTGTTTTTTTAACCCTAATGTTTATTTTTTATTTATGCATTTATTATTTAAGAATGTTATTTATGTGTCAGGTTGTTCAAATTTTTGCATAGTTATATGTTAATGAGTGTTCCTGGTGTTTTTTCTGATTTGTAATAAACACACATTTTTCCATAGTTGTGTGTAAGAATGTTGCCCAGCAGAACAATTTCTGAGGTTAATTGTTTTGCATGTATCCAACATTGTGTTGTTGATCTATTTGTTTGTCTTACAGTTGCCATTTAGAGTTGAGTTGCCATTTAGAGTTTTTTTTTGTTTTACTTGCCAAATCTAGGTTTCTCCAACATATGCCAGAGACCAATGTTTCCTGCTTTCCGGTCTGTGCTTGGCAACATCTTTGTGCTTGTCCAGACCGCACAAGAATTTCTGATGGTGATGGAAGCAGCTGGGATATTAAAGGCATCTGCACCACCCCCAACCCCACAATCCCCACCATCACCAACACCACATCCCCCACCCTGCCCACTATACGCAAATTCACGTTTAATTGTGAATCAGGTCCAGTGTGACCTAGATGCTCTTTGCCAAGGTATGTAAATGGTTCAATTGAATTATGTTCCTTCTCTGTCCCAGGAAACAAACACTTAATTGCCTAGTGACCCTACCAAACAATTTCTTGCCACAGGTATATGAAATTTGATAAATGACATATTCTGTCCTACAGTTGATAAAGTCTTTGATTAGAAATTTCTCTTTAACATCTGCAGAGATTAAATATGTCAGTCTGGATTCTGCATACAGCATCTATCCATGATGCATCAGGTGTGACTGCATCTAAAAAGAAAACTACATTGTTTCTCTGGTAGCCATGACACTGACGGCACTTTTGTAGGGATATTTCTTAAGCAATATTTAACCTTTCAGTTTTATTGTCTTACTAAAAATTACTGGGGTTTTCTGGAATATGAGATTTTATTTTACCAAGCAATAATGATGAATAATTCTTTTTAATGATCCTTTTAATACCATGCGAATAGGTACATAATTCTGTTATAAACGAAAGATAATAGTTAAGGTCTTTCTTAGAATTACTTTTACATTCCGTTAAGGAGTCCCTCAGTAATCAATGCTTTTGAAGTGCTTCATTCACCATATTTATTGGATAGTGCTGTTGTATAAAGGATGACCTAAGTGGTTCACTCTCTTGAGAAGACTCAACCGTGAAGCAGTTCTTGGAGCGTGCATGCAGAAACTGACCCCTTGATATGCCCTCCTTCCAACATCTCTTATGGCAGCTTTGTTTTTGTAAATATCAATTTAAATCTACTTATTTCTGGACGTTCTGTGACATACCCTTCAATGATTCTTACATTAACATCCAGATAATTCATTTCTGTTTTTCTTATGTTTATGTGTGAATTTAAGACCCACACAAAAAAGATCATCAACGTATCTTACAAAGGAGATGAGGTTTACAGCAAAGGGGCCAGCCCAAATGTATCTCTCTTTTATCTGGCCCATATAAAGATTTGCATAACTTGGTGCAAACCTCATCCCCTTGACTAGTACTAAGAGACAGAGGATTTTGTTTCTTACAAGAATATCTGCAACTGAGAGTCCTCATACATATAAACATTTTTTTATGAGGTATGCTTAAAAGATGTTTGTGATTAATACGTATAGTTTTGTTTGTGGTTTTGATTGATATTAAAGTTTATAAAAGTGTTTTACTTATAATGGTATTACCGTCATATCCGAATCAGTACACATAATTAAAATAGTTTATGACCCTTTAGAAGTTTGTTTTTGAATATTCTTATGAAATGATTAAACTATCAAAATTGTATAGAGACAGCATTAAATCTACATTAGGCATACTGACATTGTTAGTTTTGTATAATAACTGTTACATGCTGCATATGGCAGCAGCATGTAATTGTGTCTTTGCAATGTATAAGGATACTCCAGTCCTGGTTTCCCATGCAGCATTCCTTCTTGCTAGGGATTCTGACTGATTACCACGAAGCTGGGATTCCCTAGCTGTGTATTTGGCTGTGTCTGTTCAGCAGCCAATGGGGATGTGGATCTCCCTTTAAATTACTGCCACCTGATAGCCTCCCTGCCGGTTACAGCTTCAGCATTCCT
This sequence comes from Limnodynastes dumerilii, assembly GCA_011038615.1. Taxonomy (NCBI): domain Eukaryota; kingdom Metazoa; phylum Chordata; class Amphibia; order Anura; family Limnodynastidae; genus Limnodynastes; species Limnodynastes dumerilii. Next base: position 172,676 of record WWET01003170.1, on the reverse strand, counting down.
GTCCATGCTCCTGTTTGAATTCTGTTCCTAGCTTCTGATCCTGAGTGCCCTTTGTTTTCCCGCCGTGTCTCTCCTGTGTGCTCTGGATTCCAGCCTTGCCTACATTATTGTTCCTAGTGTGTGTGAAGTTACCCGCCATTGGTTGTGTGCAAGCCCCTGTATCTGTATTTGTGTAGTTTGTCCTAATCCAGACTTGTGCGGGTACTGTGAGTCTCCAGCTGCACATTTGTCTATTTACTCCTGTGTTCTCAGACTCTGTGCTTTTCCACCTGCACATACTATATCCAGCCCTGTGCTGGTACTGTGTCTCTCCTTTATATCATCTCACTTTATATCTTCTTTATTGTTCCAGTTCCATACTGGTAATTTAGGGGGTACTCACCTACAGCTCACTCTCTATTTCTTGTCCAGCCTTTTGGTATCCTCTGTGCTGCCTCCCTAGCATATCCATACCTGTTGTACCTGTTTTCACTCTATACGAGTTTGGTCACTGGGGACTGTGACCTGCTGTTGGGACGCAGCCAAGTCCATCCCCACTATCAGGGGCTCTGGTGAACAAGACTCCGTGCCCCAGTGAACCATTCTCATAACAATAACTTATATAGTGCTTGTTTTCTTGTCTTACTACTTAAGTGGCAGTACTACAGTGTGTGCAAAAGGGAGCAAGTTACATGTTGTGATCCCCATTGGTTATGAAAAGAACAGCAGGGTCCAAAGCGTTTGGAGAAATATCTCACTGCTTTTCTTATTCCACACCTGAGACTAACCTGAGTGATGCTAGATTATTCATAAGGGGACAGATCCTGAGTTCATTACGAAAGCGTATTTACGCTAGCCACTTGTGTAACTTCGACTTTTTGTATGTACTGCGCATGAGCGTGGTATATGTTAGGCGTTAAAGTAGGGTTTGGTACTCATGAATCAAGTAAATTACGTGCGACCGAGGGGAGTGCCCGGGGGAGTGCATAGTACTTACGATCACTTAAATACGAGATCATACTTAAACTGCACTTAGGTCTGGATCTGGCCCAAGCTAGTTAAAGTGCTGTTGGACTCCACCCACAAGCACTTAATTTTTTAATGTTATGAACTACTTTGCCTGTTTGTGTCCACCCACAGATGCTAAACTATGCTTAACTATACGGCCCTCCACAAAACAGTTACTTTTGGGTGCCACTTTGTCACAAGTTAAAACCATTGACTACTTGCTAATGCTTCAGCCAAAGAAATAATAAGCCCAATTATTTGTAATACAATCTCAATAGGGAATGGAGGAAGGGCAAATCCAAACTTAAGAAAAAAGCAATCTCCCACTTAGCAGTCCTCTTTTATAAAAAAAAATGCTAGAAAAGGGCCCAGCCTCTCTCCAGCATCATGACATCTGATTTTTAGGCTACCCTGCGTGTTCCACAACCAGGGAGTTTAGTTTCCTTCAGGCTTGTACAGCCCTCACTCCCTATATAATTTTAGATGTGATGAAGCTTCTGATTTATGTTTTTTTATTTCCTGCTCGGAGGTTACACCATCTGGACCTGGGAATGTTTTCATAAGTAAATTATCTATAGCCAACCTGACCTTTTCTGCCGTGATATCACCGTCCAATCACTGTGGATCTGTCCACACCTAACTCACTCTTAATTGAAAATCAGATCCAATGTCTCTCCATCTTACCCAGTGTTCCCCATTCATGTCTCTCCAGCCTCCCCAGTGTTCCCCATTCATTTGTCTCCAACTCCCAGTATTACCCATCATGTGTCTCCAGCCTCCCCGTTATTCCCCATCATGTGTCTCCAGTATTCCCCATCATATCTCTCCAGTCTCCCCAGTGTTCATAATTCAAGAGTCTCCAGCTCCCAGTATTCCCCATCATGTGTCTCCAGCTCCCAGTATTCCCCATCATGTCTCTTTAGCCTTCTCAGCATTCCCCATCATGTGTCTCCAGCCTCCCCAGTATTCCCCATCATGTGTCTCCAGCCTCCCATCATGTGTCTCCAGCCTCCCCAGTATTCCCCATCATGTGTCTCCAGCCTCCCCAGTATCCCCAATCATGTCTTTCCAGATCCCAGTATTCCCCTTTTGAGTCCTATACTTTACTTACCTTTGAAGTCCTCCCTCCTTCTGTCTGTTGCTCTCCTCCGCAGCACTCTCAATTTGACTCTTGCTTGATCTAATGTTATATCAGTGTCATTCGTATAGGTCCCTTTGCAAAGGTAAATAGATGTTTACCATGTAAAGATTTCTGCCTGTTCTTTGTCCAGAGTGTATGGTCTGTGCCACTTGTAGATTACAGCGTCTGTATAAGGGTACAGTAAACAATGCCGTATACAGGGTGTGAGACTTTAAGGAAGGCAATTTACCTCCAGAAAGGTCACTGACTATAGTAGGGAACCACCAGCGTTGTATTCACAGGGTGTAAGGGGCATCAGCTGGTTCTCCTTTATGAAGAGATAGCTCCTTGTGGCCCTACCAGATCCGGGTCCCTGTTATTACAGGACAAGTCAAGGTGCAATATTGTTCTCCCTTCTGTGTACTTGTCTTGGCTGTGGCAACAATTTCCGGCAATGCACTGCTGTTTAGGTTCTCTAGCCTGGGACCGGTCTGCACCGCATCACCCTGCGGACCACAATTGCCAGTACTGGTTATTACACTGCTTCATTCCAATTATGTACTAGTGTAGGTATACTAAATTTATACTTTTTTGTTTCACTTTCTACTGTTTTCATTTTATTATTCTGTAGTTATGAGACCTACGTATAACAGCAGAAAAAATGTGTAAACACACTATTTTTTTATTAATTTTTTCTCTTTTTAAGAAGTTTCCCTTCTTTGTGCGGACTTATGAGAGAATATGTGTGCGGAAGGGCTGTAATTGCGAAAAGTGTTACACGCTGTCAGGGTAACTCTGACAGCATATAACTTTGGGCAGGATTCAGAGCTCAGGGCGCTTTGCACAAATTGGAAAACTCTGGGCACATTGCATATGCGCTCTGAATCTGGCCCTTTGTTCTATTACATGATGGTCCTTAGGACCTAGCATCCTTGACTCCACTGTTGCTGGGGGTGTGTTTGTTGGCAGGCTCTGATTGGCGACAGGGACCTTAAATAGCTTCTCCTGTGTGTCTCTCACCACCGGTGATAACGTCTGGTTTCCTGCGTCTAGCCTACTGTTTTGAATCGTGTGCCTCGTGCTTCTGTTTGGCGTTTACTGTCCTCCATTCTCTATTGTTAACCTTACCTCTCTCCTGGTCCTCGTGGTGTCCTGTTTATCCGTCCACGTGTTTGCGCGCACTGGCGGCATCTCACTTCGGTGAGGGTCGTCAGCCTCGCTCTCTGTCTTTCGGTGTTTGAGTTGCGTTACTCCGACCCCAGCCCCATTCTGATTGTACCATCTGTCAGAATGTGTGTGCTGTGTTTTGAGCTTCCTCCAGCAGCTCTCTATCTCCAGCTCCATTCTGTGTTTACCATCTGTCAGAATGTGTGTGCTGTGTTTTGATCTAACTCCAGCAGCACCCTGTATCTCCAGCTCCATTCTGTGTTTACTATCTGCCAGAGTGTGTGTGCTGTGTTTAGAGCTTACTCCAGAAGCTCTCTGTATCTCCAGCTCCATTCTGAGCCCACCATCTGTCAGAGTGTGTGCTGTGTATCAAGTGTACTCCAGTAGCTCTCTGTATCTCCAGCTACTTCCTCAATTCTCAACCTGCTAATAGGTGCACATTGTATGCTTTCCCCTCTTACCTATTTCAGGGGTCTGGCAAGCTCAGGGCATAACATTAGGATAGGCCAGTCATACCTGTGTGGCTATACCGCCTCTCTCTCAGTGTCTATCACTTACCTCTGGTCTCTGCCCTCTCAGTACACTTGTCATATGTTTGGTCTCACTCAGAGCATACCAATAAGGAGGCCTACTCCATCCTGTTCGTCAGTAGTGCCTCTCACTGTTCCTACTACTTACCTCTGGCTCCTACGATATTGGTATGTGTGTTGTACGCCTGGTTTCCTGCTCCTGTTAGCGGCCTGCCATGCATCTCCAGGGACCGTCACCGGGGGCCGCGACCTGCTGGGTGTCTTGCATCCCAGACTATCCTCACCATCAGAGGCTCTAGTGAAAACCAGGCCCCAGTTAGACCCCGCTCCCCGGTGTGGTACCTGGGCACCCGTAACAAGGAGAGTTAAATTTACCAAATTCTGTATGTTAACCTCCATGACATTATACAATTTATTTGTATAAATGAAGAACATATGCAGGATACAAAGACAATAGTCAAGATTAAGTCAAATGGCTACAGTTGAGTATTATGTTAGTATTACATATGTTACATACATATTATTACATTTTTGAAGTTTTTTGTAAGCCGTCTGCATTATATTAGGTTTACAGGTTACAAATAAACAATAATATAATACTCAACTGTTGACATCTTGACCTGTCAACAATTTTACTTGTCGACATAAGGACCATCGACATTTTGTACCAGACCCAACCAATGATGGTTTATACATTGGGTTTGTATTTACCTTGTGAGCCAAAATAGGGACATGGCAAAAGTTTTTTTTATCATGATTTATCAGTTCATGATTTTATTATTAATAAATATTATTATAACTATATTTTTTAATGTTTATGCTTGTAAAATAAACAGTCAACTTGGGTAAATTTAGGTAAATTTGCCTTATCTAGTTTAGTAGCATATAATATAATTAATACAGGTGATGCAGGATAACCTGTAGTTGCAAGGACTTAATACAGCCCAATTTCAATATGGATCTGGAGAGAGTTAAAATATATTAGTGTTGATGGATTGAAAGCATGTATTAAAGCAGGATTTTGTATTTTTGAAGTGAAACATCTTTAAAGTGACTACTTAAGCAAACTATAGAAGTTTCTAGACCCGGGACAGTACTTCTCCCAGAAGCCTCTGCATCTCGCAGTTCAAGTATAGTTGTCATGTTGTAAAGTCTATGAACATTTTGTGTTTGAAGAAGGAAAAAAGACACAAGGACACAAAATAAAGGAAGGGAGACATCCGTTTCTTTCTCTAGAGAAGTCTCCTATATTTCAGCCACATGGTTTCCTAGCAACAACAGCTGCTAGCAGGAAAATGGTTGCAAGTCTTTTAAACAACGGGGCATTGAAAATAATCTAAGTTAAAGTTACTTTCTCCCATGCATCCTACTGTTATAATTATACAAGCAAGCAGAAAATCAGTAGTGTGAAAGAAAATAAAAACTAAAGAAAGGTAATAGGGTCTTTAAATATCAAAAGCTGTACACACATCTTAATTAAATGCAGAATAGAGGGTGCATTTATGGTTCCTCCATTTTCAACTCTAACTGTATGCATGTAAGATATTCATAGTAAGACACTGTGCCTTCTCATTGGAATAGAAATATTGTGACTTTCAACACTTCTAATTCAGTTAATTTAGCTTTTTCACTGTCAGTGGGAAAACTTAAATTGCTGGGGCTTAATTCACACTAGTTTCTTTCTTTATTTCACACTAGCTGAGCTTTGTGTTCTGTAAAAGAGATAGAGGAAAGCAGTGATTAACCAGACTACCTTGTGGTGTTTAAGTATTTCATTTTGAATTGCAGTACTTTACTGATCAAAAAGTAAATATTTTTTTTTATTTGAATAATGTACCTTAGTAAATGTAGAACAGTATTTTAATGTGGTTTATTGAAATAAATATACATATTGAGAAAAAAAGCATTTGTTTCTCTGGTGGTTATAATGAAGTGAATGTTGAATTTTATTAGTCATATTTTATGTTTAACAAGTGTTCATGTCTCATATATGTTCTGTTGTCAAGGTGGGTAAGTACATACTGTATATGACAGGCTAATGTGACGTTCACACTGCCACATTCGGTTACATATAGTTGATTGGGCTTGTGGCTTCAATGTGGCCAACTAAGGCACCTCTGCCACGAAAAGTAATTTGTAATGGTGTGAATCAATTCAGGTAGATCAGCGTCAGATCAGGATCATGGTTTTTATTATTTATTATTATTATTGTTCATTTATAAGGTAACAAAATACAGTACAGGCATACAGGGTAGGGATGGACAGCATAGTATACATAATAAAATACTATATATATATCTCACAAGAATAGAATAAAAAAAGCAAGCACAGACAGCAAGACAAATTTGAGGTGTCAAGCTTGACAGATTAGGGAGGAGGGATAGAGCACAGTGAGAGGTTGAGAGGGAGCCACCAGGTGGGGATGGGTTAAAAGGGTAGCAATGAGAGACAAGAGGGTACAAAATGAGAGAGGAGTGGTGGAGTAGGGAACAACACTAGAATGGAGGGATGAACTAACAAAAGACATAAGGAGGGGGAAGGAAGTAGACTTCTGGTGTGAGCAGAGGAGAGGGGGGAAGGAAAAGAAGCGATAGATGTAGGATGCAGTGAGGATGTTAAGTTGAGGAGAGGTAGGCTAGCCTTAAGAGGTGCGTTTTGAGTGAAATGTGATATGACTAGAGAGTGGATGAGGGTTTCGGTAGCTTCATTGGTGAGGAAGGGACGGATGCGTGCAATGTTGCATGGGTGGAAACGGCAAGAATGAGAGAGGGAATGGATGTGAGCTATATAGGAAAATGAGGAGTCAAGGATGACACCTAGGATTGGTGGCCCTTCAGTACATCTAGGTTCAAAGGTATATTAGAACAGCAGCTGTGTGAGGGGAGAGTCTTGCCTACTCACCCATAAAAATGCAATAGAAGAAAAAGACCACAGCGCTAATTAAGTAAAATACAAAGAAATAATTCACCAATTTTAAAAATACTGTCAACAAACATTGTCCCAATAATTGTAATGTTGGTAAAGGATACAAGCGGTAGGATAAGGCTGTCCAATTCTGTATAATGTTGTCGTATTCCCCAAGTCCGAATAATAAATTCCAGTATTGAATTTTGGTATACACACTGCTAATAAATATTCACTGATAGTGTGGTCCAAGGATAGAGCTGTAAGGCAGCCTGTATAGCAAACACTAAGGAGGCCACCCGCAGTTTGCGCTCCTATGGAACCGAAGACCGCTAACCATGTATCGAATAAGATGATCAGCTCACACATCACAATTGAAGGCGTTTCTCTGATGCGTTTCATCTTGCCTAAGACTTTCTCAAAGCGTTTTCTCCTCTTTGAGAAAGTCTTAGGCAATACAAAACGCGTCTGTAGGAATGCCTTCAATTGTGATGTGTGAGCACAACTGATAAAATTTAATAAAATCTGTTTGATTTTATCTACTGCTCGATCACTATATGTACAGTATTTTTTAAATTAGTGAATTACTTTTTTGCAGTTTACTTTATTAGCGCTGTGGTCTTTTTCTTCTAAGGATGACACCTAAGCACAAAATTGAGGGGAGGAGGAGACAGAGACATTAAACTGTGCATGCCCAGAATACAACTATAAACACACGTAAATCATGGCCGACTGATTCACAAACATGGACATCTGACTTAGGACTGTCCCATATGCGTGGCTAGAGGGGCAAGACTCCTAATGCAAATGAGTTGCCCATGGGCTACTAATGTACAGTATGGGCATTCCAACAGAGTTAGGACTGATTTACAAGTAGGAATGCCTTGCGTAAACTAATGTACGCATGGTAAAAGTTAAGGTAGCCCTCAATCCCTTGTAAGTTGATGAACCATATTGTTTAGTGTGAAGCCATGCGTCATTACATACATTCTATTGGAAATATTCTATAATATTCTATATTCTATAATATTAAGTGCAACATTATCTGATAGCGATATATAAAAACTTATTAATAAAAATAAATAAATAACAATCTTGGATGTCGAGGTTACAATTTCTAGGTAATCAAAAACAATGAGTAAAAGGGAAATAAATTGCTTTTTATCCTGTTAATTGGTTTCTGTAATTATGCCAACGCATTTTTATGCCTAGAGTGCGTTCCTTTTATACAGTGTTCAGATTGAAGAACATTGGTCTAATTATCTAGGGCAGGGGTGTCAAACACAAGGCCCGCGGGCCAAATCCGGCCCGCCAGACCTCGTCTGATGGCCCGCGGTGCCGCCGCCAGCCTTGCAGCCTCCCCTTTTTTTTTTTCAATGAATTTACTCCGTGTAGTTCTACAAGCATCAGCATGCCCTGTTGGGGCACAACATAGGGCAGCGTTAAAAATCCGCACCTCTCATAGGTGCGGATTTTTATCGTTCAAAAACCGGCGTATTTTTAACGCTAGAAAAGAATTGAATTAGAAAAAAAAATAACGCCGGTAAATTTAAGAAAAAAAGCGTTAAAAATACGCCGGCGAAGGGTTTTTTGACAATTGAATCGGGCCCTCTATCTTTAAAATAAAAGTCAGAGAATTCATTATATACATCTGCAGATAAATGATAAGCCACCAGCCACTTACAAGGCTTCTCTGTTTTAGGGGTCCTAACTCTAAAACTGTCAGAGCTCCAACTTTGGGTCATATATCATGTATTTTTAAATTGAGAGCTCACCCCCGGCAGAGGTCCCCAAGTCTCCAAAACAGCTACTCTGAGACAGCGCCTGTCAGCTGCTATCCCAGACACGCCTTAAAACAAACACACTAAGTGGAGGTTGGTCAAATTAATTTATAAGGTAATATAGAGCGGGCAGGTGCTGCAAGGTATGTATATATATATATATATATATATAACTGACCCATTCTGGGATGCCAGCTGATTCTTTGGATGGTGGTATACAAGGCTGACATGTTATATGGTTTAATTAAATTCACTTCTGGTACAAGTTTTTCACATGGATATTGTTAAAATAACATTTTTTAAAGCACTATTACATGCTCCCTTGTTTTCTCTTCCTATATATATATATATATATATATATTACCGGTATGGATTACGTATAGGGCTCACTAAGCACCATCACTTATATTTGATTATTTAAGCATTCCAGGTATTTTTAGATATTGCAGCGCACTCTTCCTCTACTATTTATTAGTTTCAGTGAGTTGGGAGTGTGGATCTCCATTGAAGAGGTTGAGTGCAGCAGCATTAGCGCTTTCTCCCCAGGACTTGTTTTGTTTTGTGATTGCTTTTTTCCACCTATCCAGGAGTTAAGCTGCTTTGAACTAAACTATATTGAAGACCCTATTGTTTAGACAAATATATTTATTTGTGTATTTAACGTGAGTGATTTAAACAAATATATTTAATTGAGAGTTTAGATAATATTTGTGAATTTATATTGTTTAGTGAACAGGGGGTAGATCCAGAACTACGTTTGCAATACGTTTCCCCGAGTAGCGTATTAACGCGTGCATACCTTCTATATACTCCCCTTGTCACACCCCTTGAATGTACGTATTTTGACCATGATACGCTTTCCAAACCCTACCTTAACTTTTGGCAACGTAACCGATGTGACCCGCTCACGTACGTATGGGCAACACATATTTTCGCAGCTAAGCACGCCCATACTGTACACTTTAAATACAAACCCACGCCAACATAACGTATTTCAGACGTATTTTGGACTCACGTAAAAATTGGCACGCCCACACGTAAGTATTACGTGACACATACGTGAATGGCCCATACGTTCACATTTAAGCTGCATTACGGAGCGTATTTTCTATGATGCGCATGTGCAGTACTTACAATAACGCGATTTTATGTCTCCGCCACGCGTAAATTTGCTCACAAGCATTGTTCTAAATCTGGCCACAGATCTTCATATTAGAGATATGTTTACCTGGAGAGATAACAGAAGAACTAGACTCCATAACTTGTTACACACCACCACTGCTGAATCAGCTGGGAAAAATTACCCATATAAGACTATGTCCCAACTAGAAGGCCTCCTAATTAAGGAGTGCAAAATTTGGTGGGAAGTAGCATGTATGGAAAAATATCTTGCAGAAAAGATCATCCCTAAGGGTCCTAAAATAGATCAAAAGTGTCAGCCTTTGAAGTTAATGATAATAGTTTTTATGACAAATGGGATTCCATCTTGGACAAATGCTCCCTAGCTTTGATGGAACGGATCATACAGGAAAGGCAGTGTTTTAAATAGAGTGAAAGAAAGAATAGATCACCTACAGGGTACACATAGGGAATCAGAGGAGTATAAATGCCTGAAAAATAGAATCAATGAGAGGGTTAAAAGATGTGAGGAAAAGACTATTAAAAAGAAGTTTGGAAAATTTTATAGGGACGGGGTAAAGGAATCAAAAGAAACACCGATGGAAGTAGAGATTGCTCCATCCCATATCACCCTGTCCAGACCCTGACAAACTCCAAACAGAATTCAGAGACCGCCACATCCCCATAGAGAGACTGGGTTGAGTATTGGACACCCACCTCAACATCATCCATCCAATAGGAGATATTTTCCCTATAGAACTCCACATCATAGACATAGGGGTGGATGGATACCAGAACAAAGATTCCATCAGAACCCCCACGGTAATTTAGGGAGGAAGGGTGGAACCGAAAGAAAAGACGACAGAAAGTTCCCTATAGGGGTCACTCTGGACGGCTACCAGAATATAACCACCATGAGACTATTCCCCTCCATAACAGACGGATTAAGAGATGACCATTCAAGGTCCCCTTTTTTAGACAGGGGTGGAAGAAAAGACCAGTCCCCTTAACACACCCAAACCCAGAGGAAAGAGGGGGGGGGCAATATTATATATATCAGAAGACAGAAAGCCAAATTTAAGAGAAAGAGGAATAGAGACAAGAAAAATGAAAACGGGGCACTACCCAATTTAGATAGATTCTCTACCGGACCAATGTCTGTTTTTAACTTGAGCAACCACATCTTAACTAGAGAAGAAGAAGAGGTCCTTAAAAAAGGTCTCAAATTTGCCCCCACCAACTCTGCCCAAGAATTTGATGTTTTCGTAGACATGGAGACATTTGAGAAAATGGTTTTGAAGGACCTCAAAGCCTTAATCCACCGTAAAAAAGAACCTTAGGGGTTCGAATCTATCTAAAAAAGAAAGGGAAGCATTGGATGCCCTAAAGAAAAATGAGAATGTTATTATCAAGCCAGCGAACAAAGGGGGGAGTGGTCGTAATGAATAACTCTGATTATAAAAAGGAAGTTGAATGCCTACATAGTGAAAAGGAAACACAAAAAATTAAGATGCAATCCCACAGAAAGCTTGAAAACCTCATTACGTTCATGGCTGACCAAATATACAGAGATGGGAGTAATTACACAGGAACAATTTTCGTTCCTATATAATGAGGAACCGTCAATCCCAGTCATTTACATTCTTCCCAAAATTCATAAAAGCCTTACCAACCCTCCGGGTAGACCCATTGTGGCCGGGACTGACTCTATTACTGCTAACTTATCCTCCTACATTGACTTCCACCTTCAACCATTCATGCAAAGAAAAAGATCTTATCTGCGAGATACCACACACATTTTAAATATATTGTAAGAAGTACAATGGAGGAACAATTACAAATTGGTCACAGCGGATGTAAGCTCATTATACACCATCATCGAGCATAAGAAGGGCATTAACACTATACGTCAATTTTTGGAACTATCTAATTATGATGGACTACAGAAGTTTTTAATAGAAGGAATAGACTCATCTTAACGAATAATTATATTCATTTTGATGATTCTTTTTTATACAACTTAGAGGCACTGCCATGGGGACCAGATTTGCACCTTGCTGCGCTAACATCTTCATGGCAGTTTGGGAGGAAACCGCCACACTTCAGGGATGCGCAGATCTGGTCCTCTGGCGACGCTATATTGATGATATTATTTTGATCTGGGGAGGATCAGATGACTCCCTTCAGGACTTCTGCAGATATCTCAACCTAATGGTCTATATAGAAGGAGATAAGTGGCAAACCAAAAATTACACCAAACCCATTCCTTCATTCCGGTAAGCAGTAACCATCACCGCCCATGGATCAGAAACATCCCCAAGGAAGAGTTTCAATGTATTAAAAGAAACTGCTCCAAGGAGGATGTAGGGGATCAACAATTAGTGTTACTGAAAAAGAGAGAAAGGAGGAGTTAGATAATGTCATTAGGGAAGTTTCACTTATCCCTAGGGAAACATTACTTACTCAGAAGCCCTAAAGGGACCAGGCTATTTTTCCCCAATTAACCTTCATTACATAATATTCTAGAGATCACAAGGAAATTGGAAATTTTTTTAAAAGGCATTGGAATATCTTAAAACATGACCCCAAATTACAGGGCCATATAGGTGAAAAAACAATATTCATTTACCGTAGAGCACCCACTTTGAAGAACCAATTAGTGAAATCCAGCTACTCAGGTAACCACGAATATAAAGCAAAAAGGAATAATGTTTTTTTCCGATGTGGTATATGCATGATGTGTAGAAACTGCCCCCGAGTAGATTCAACCAAGAAAGTAGATACCTTTGTATCCCGTAGCAACGGTAGAGTTTTTCAGATAAAAGACTTCATTACCTGCAATTCTCACAATTGCGTGTATTTACTAGATTGTGTATGTACCAAATAGTATATAGGATATACTTCGAGACAATTAAAGATCAGGTAGGGAGAGCATCTCTGCAATATTAAAAAGGGACTCTCCATGCACCTAGAGATTTGTATAAACAACAGATTCAAGATCTCTGAGTGACACTTTGTAAAAAAAATATATGTACATATCAGACACACAAGATGGTCACTTGCCTCTTTTCTGCTTCTCACCTTTCTTCCTTTTTCTTCTTCCTTTTTCTCCTGTTTCCTTTCTTCAGAAGCCTGGCAGAGGACACAAAATTGTGACTGATATGCCTACATATACACACAGAACTATGTATCTATGTAGATATTTATAGCAATACATAGAAAAGTGTAAACACATGGGTGTGTATGTGTGTATATATATATATATATATATATATATATGTCATAGATAACAGTACAAGACTGTAGCAAGCACCACCTCAATAGCGTATATAAAAACGCTGGGTGCAATGGCTGAAAGTTAAATAAACAGATAATACACTAGCCAGCACGCCAATATGCAAAAAGTATCAAAAGGAGTTTAATTCAATCAAAGGAATACATCAGATATTGAGCCATAGTGAGAGAAAGGATTTCAATCATAAAAATTGAAGATCATTGTAAGACCAAGAGGTGGAACTCAGCAAACTCAAAAAACAGTAATGACTGACAAGAACAGTTCTCATGCAGGAACACATGGTAACAGAGACTAAGGAGCCATACAAATAGGGACTCCTTAATCAGGGCGTGGGTAAGCAGCATAAAGAAAACCAACAGCTTCAATCATGGATTCATGGAGTTCATGGGTTCATGGAGACATGGGACATTGACACCTTTGTACCAGCCTGTATAAGGTTATTTGTTCCTATTACTTGGATTGGATTGTTGTTCATGTCCTTATTGGCTGAGAAAACTTTTGATACTGATGGATGTTTGATGGACACTGTTATTTGCCAGAATATGCTCCATTTACTGCTGCTGCTAGTCTGATTTTATGGCACTAATTAAGGTGATATTCACTACAGCACAGGCACTTTTTTTTTGACTTTTTGAAATATATTCCTCTTTTGTGATTACAATAAATATATATATATAAATATATAAAACCAGTGAATGAACTGGTTGGCCTATACTCCCAATACTCCAAACATCTCATAAAACGTGAAAAAAAAAAAACCTCTAGTACTGTCGTATTTGATAATAAAATAATATTATCTGCTTGGCCCCAGGAATTATGACATAGTCCAATGCATTACATAAACTAACAATGTGTAAACATATTTGAATCCAGCAGCTTTATATTCACATACTGATCTATGAGAGCTATCTGGACATTAGTTCGGCTTGGCTGCTAACACTCACCTCGAGTCTCCACATTATCCTCTTCTGCAGTTTGTGGCTCAAATAATTCACTTTTACAAAGCACTTCAGTGCAATCCAATGGCCCTTCAGACAGCAAAGAAAGCAATAAGCAATATAATAACCTCACCAGTGCATGGAGACAGATGCTTCAAATAGAAAGAGTGCAGGATTCAGAGCAGAGATGGCTCAAAAATGAGTATTTGCAGTGGCCATGAACCAGACAACACAGGAAAGTCTATGGAACAGTTCAGTGATAAAGGGACACTCTATGGTTTATATTGCCATTATTATGTGTCATTAATTCTCAAACGATCCCCCCAAGAATTACAATGAAAACTGGATATGAAGCGGTCGTCCTTCCTCTGTTTAAAGAGACATTGTTTTAGATGGATTGTGGAGACACTATATGATAAAGAGAAAAGGACAGGCAGCAATATATCCAAATGCAAATATACAACAGTATAAAACAAGCAACCTAATCCACCTATATGGACCGTATTCAGACTACTGGATGTATAACAACATCTGGAGTTTACTACTGCGCATACGTGGTAAATTTTTTACGTAATCTACGTATATTTTCCTTACGTAAATTGCATATATTTGGTCTTAAAGACCGCACATATGCAATGTACGCAAGGAAAAGATATGAACCATTATTACCTGATAATGTGTTTTCTTGGACTCCTCCATGACAGTACAAACACTGGGTTTATCCCATATGCTCTCCAGTGCCAGCACAGGAAATAAGAAGACCCGGCTGTAGTATATAAGGCCCACCTCTTCCTCTGACCGG